>JAXBDA010000617.1:0-77328 GCA_036023075.1 Gaultheria prostrata | reverse complement strand
CGTGCTTCATTTTCCCACCAAAAAGCCCTCTAACGTCGTTAAGTGTCCATCTCATCATTTCCCGTTAGTGGGATAACGGATTGAGACGGAAGGAGTAAGATTGATTAACGGAATGGAAGTTTGGGAGGCGATGAGACATTTGGTGTAAAGTTTGAGGGGCATTTTGAAATTTTCTCCACTAGAAAACTACTAGAAAGTTGCTACAACAATACTACAAAGGTGGTGGAAGAAAGGTGTGAGAAATGAAGTACATGGAGGGTCCTATTTATAGGCAAATGGGCAACCCCTCTCTCTCCCTCCTAGCCGTCCCTCTCTCTTTCTTTCTCTATAAATCTCTCCAAAAATCTCTCCCATAAATGATTTAACCTTGGTGACCAAGTAACATGGGTTTCCTATCCCAAATCTATAGTCTTTTATGGTGAATCTGGTAGCCTTTACACTAAAATCCAAGACTATAATAAAGGTATACCCTACAAAAATCTAGTGGGATAGTTTATGGATGGGTTTTGCATGGCCTTCCTCATTTTAGAAAAATAATGGAGCTAGCTTTGCATGCATATACAATGCATACACAAACTTGGTGGCCAAGTTGTGGGCTCCAATAAATGCATCTCTCTCTCTCTCCCCCCAATAATGGCGGGGATTCTATCCTATGTAACACTATTTGGGTGTAATGAGGGTGGGACAAAGCACAAGTTGGTGGCAATAATTGGATTGAGTTGGATGGGGAAAATCTAACAAGATACATTTCAAATTACATCTTCTCAATCATTTTAACATTTCAAATTGCAAATGAATAATAAAGTGCAAATTATTCATTTATGCTACTGTGTTTATAATAAAATGAGAAATTAGTTTGGCTCATATTCATATCTATCTCCAGTGCATGGAAAGTAGTACGGAAATTGGGGAGTCATAAAGAGGACTACCTGACTAATTTATCCATCCAACATCTACTAGTATTTACTTCACATTATGCACAATTCTGAGTGACCAATAAATGTCTTGACACATCTTCTTATAAACGAGAAAAATGAAACAATAGTCAAAAACCTTGTCTTTTGCATTAGTTACACTTTCTCTCTTGAAGTCTTTAGAAAATTTGACTCTTCCGGCTAATTTATGATGACAATGTTAATTCAGGGCAAATGTTATAATCCACATACTTGTGATCATTTCATTATGATCTTGCAGATTTATTGTCGCATATAATAGTCTATTTCTTGACTTTTTATTGTCCACTCAATTGATTGTTTTTATAAAAGGAAGATGATAGGTGCTGAAAAGCACCCATTAATCCTTCCAATTTATGCTTTGTCAGTTCATTTATGTAGTTAGCTGATTACCGTTACTTGGTTATAGTGTTTCAGGCCTTAAAAGCTCAAGAACTTGGAAAACGCCCTTTGGAGTGATTTAGAAGCGCCAGGGATGAGAAGAGTTGTAAAAGAGAAGCGAAAATTCAAGTTGCAGCATCTTTGAACCGAACCAACACATCCCGGGTTCGGACTAACACTCAACACGGCAAACGATGCTCCCAGCATCTTTCGTCCGAACTGGGGAAATTCTTTGTCCGGACGAAGCACTCCAGCGGGTTCGTACAGCTCCCAGCATCTCTGGTCCGGACCACCAATGTCTTGGTCTGGATGAACGAACACGGAAATCAGCGTTTTGGACACGTTTTATGAAATTTTTAGGTCTCCTATTATAAATAGAACATCGAAACATTAGTTTAGGGTTCCGAATCTTTAGAGATGGGCTACTTTAGAGAGAGAAAGCAAGTGTTCTTCATGTTCTTCTTTTCTCTTTCAATTTCAAGCGCATCAATCATCTCCATGGCCGGCTAAACCCCTATCTAGGGGGAGGATGAAGCTCTACGCCAAGTAACCATTCTATTTTGTGTAGGTTAGGATTTTAATCGAATCGAATTATATGTTCCGAACTTGGTTTCATAAGATCAATGAAATTATACTCTTATTCTTTCAACTCGTTGCGTATTTGTATGCTAGCTTTCAAATACCCGTTCATATAATTGTTTTCAACGTTGTGTTTGGAGTTCTGAGATAGATTATGCTCTTAAGACGGATCATGCCGCACTGTGAGACGGTCCGTGCTATGGGATAGTCTATGCCTTTTAACAAGCACATATATTTTCTTGATGATTTTCGCTAGAGTTTGCAAGCTGTAAGGACCCGTGTAAAAAAAATTATTTTTTGAAGAAATTTCGATTTGGCCGATAAAAAGTCCCGGTAATTGCTCTTTGGATTTTTCAAATCACAACGGTATAATCGGAAGTTATTTTTGAGTAAAGCAAAGTCGTATTTCATCCATTTTCTTCGGAGAAAAATGTGCCTTTTTCAGTTTTGTACTAAAAGTGAGGGGATGAGATTTTGATGTGATTAAAATTTCAAAATTTGGGAAATGCCATTGTTTCCAAATGGGGGGTACTTCCTTATTTTCATAAATAAATTAAAGTAAAGAAAACTCAAAATTATAGTCTTTACTTAAGTTTGGTTTATGAAAATAAATATTGTGGTCACATATTATGTACACAAGGAAAATTTGGACCTAGGGTGTAATTTTTGGAATTAAAGTGAAGTGTGTGTATATGTGTAGTGTATGAGAGGAGAGAGAGGGAGCACAACCCCCACAAAAAGAGGCCGGCCCCCTCCCCCATTGCTATCCCTCCATTTTCTTTATCTCTCTTCAAATTTCTTCCTTAAATCTCTCAATCTCACTCAACCCTCTCACAAATCCTTCAACATTGGAGCATAGGAGCTTGATTTCTTCTTGGGTTTGCTTTGGAAAGCTCAAGACTTGGTGAGTTTGTTGATTTGAAGCTAGGGTTTGCTTCCCCACACTTGTTTCCAAGATCCTTGCTTGAGGTAGGGGAATTTCTATCAATTCAACTTGTAAATATAATGTGTGTGTGTGTATTGCATCCCATCTCCCTTGTTCATGCTAAATCCCCTTGAAAATCACATTTCTAGTCATTTTTGGATAATGACATATTGATATCTTGCTCCCAATGTGATTTCCTTGTTAATTAGTTGATACATCACTCCCTTGTAGCTCAATTTGATGACATACTTGCTAGATTGTATCAAACCCACTTTAAAATCCATTTTTGTGTAACTTTGATTGGGGAAAGACCTTGTTTCATGTTGATTATTGTTTCCCCACTTAAATTAGTTGTTGAATCTTTCCCCTACACTTCATTCTATTGATATTTGGCTTTGGAATCATTGAAATCGGAGTTTTAGAGCAAAATCCCCAAAAATCACATTTTTGAGCAGTTTTGGGTATACTGTCTGGAATTTCCGCCCGGGCGGTTTTGGCAGTTTTTTTGGAAAATCCCTGTTTTGAGTTTTGGTCTATTCTTTCACACTTGTTTGGCCTCCAAACGTGTTTTCCACTCACATAATGTGATTTCTTGACTTGGTAGTACTTAGATACTTAATAGTCATGGGAAATTCTTGTTGTTGAGTGTGCTATTGTGTTGATAAGATTAACGGAAGTTTGGCATATACGGTTGGTGCATCGATTGGCTAATTGTCGAGTCGGGTTTATGAGATGCGTATGTATGGACGATTCGACACATGTATCACGTTTGACACGAGGTTAACATGAAAACTTAACAAATGGAATTGTGACTTGCAACATTGGATACAGGGCCTAAATGGTAGCCCGGAAGGATACTCGGTTCGTCCCATGGACGTTTCACGAGGAATGAACCTTGACCAAGAAGAAAGTGGACACGGGGCCTATATGGTATGCCCGGAAGGATACTCGGTCCGCCCTCCGGGCGTGTCGCGAGGAATGTGAGGATGGAATGATAATGATGGACATGTAATACGAAAAATGAGCACTTTGGACACACGCGTCGTGTCGGGTACGAGTTGAGTATGGTAGGGTGAACATTGAATCGCTATAAGAACTTTCAAGCTTGTTTATCTCTTTTGTGTTATTTGCAAATGCTCCAATCTTGTGTCGGTCTACATCTTCTTGTCTTTACCTCATGTGCATCGCATTTCCAAGTAGGATAGATAGACGTTTTCCTACTGGGCTAGTGAGCTCACCCTTATAATTTCAGGTACCCAGCATTGAGGAACATGACATGGAATGCTTGAAGTGTATGCATGCATCTTTTTGAAAGCTCAATAGCGGAGTTATTTTGTCATCTTTGGACTTATGACTTTGATGAGATGATTTTGTAACTCTATTTTGATTCATCTTTTGACTACTGATTATGTAATAACACTTGAGACTTGTTTAACTCTAGTTGGGGGTGCGTGTACCCGTAGACATCGTGACTTGTTGACTTTGACCGCGTTGGTTGTATTATGAGAATTTGACTTTGGCTATGGAATTATTGACTTCCACATGGATTATATTCGTATACCTACTTATGAAATTGAGGGCGTAACACAAGCCCTAGCGAAAATCCTTCGCGATTCGAATACTAACCTAATCTATAATCTATGCAAGTTATGGTTATGAGGCTAGACCGCTAGAGTGGATTCTAAACCCTAGATTCCTTCTCCATCAGTTCAAATCAATTAAACCAATTTTTTTCCGGAATTAAATTAAAAGTTAATCGAAACTATCATAATTTAGCCAATTTGTCCCCGCGGATCGACCTTGGACTTAACCACTATTCTCCGGAATATTAGTTAATTCCCTGTTTTATAAATTATATTTTTGGTACGAAAACGACCTATCAGAAGATTATTTGTCTAATCGGATATCTTGTTTTATAGAGAATGTCAAACAATACAAAATTGGAATTCGCTGCACTTGACATTGCGGGAAGAAATTATCTGTCATGGATCCTTGACATATAGATCCATCTTGATGCAATGGAAATCGGGAAAATGATAAAAAAAAATGGTAATGATGCATCCCTCAAGGATCGAGCAAAGGCCATGATCTTCATCCGCCAACACCTCCACGAGTACCTAGAGTCCAAATATCTTACTTTCAAAGACCCACTAGTTTTGTGGAATAACTTGAAGGAAAGATATGGGCACCAAAAGGCAGTCTTATTGCCCAGAGCTCGTTATCATTGGATGCACCTGAGGTTGCAAGATTACAAATCGATTAGCGAGTATAATTTTGCCCTGTTTAGAATTGTTTCACTTTTGAAACTGTGGGGAAAAGATTACTGAAAATGATATGCTGGAACGGACATATTCCATTTTTCACCCCAAAGACATAAATCTATCACAACAATACAGAGAGAAGGGCTATGAGAAATACTCGGATTTGATATCGTGTCTCCTTGTAGCTGAACAAATAATGAATTAATAATGAAGAATTACGAGTCTCGCCCAGTTGGATCTATGCCGTTTCCAGAAGCAAACAGAGTCTCTTTTTACAATCAGGGAGGTGGTCGCGGCCGTAGCCGTGGTCATGGACGCGGACGCGGACATTGGCGTGGTGGCCATAACTACCAAGTCCGAGGAGGACACATCCAAAAACCCAACAAGAAAACTTTTTTTCCCCGGAAGTGGAATAAGTGGGATAGGTCAGATGTGTCCTAAGGAAAAGGAAAAGATTTCCAGACTAAGCCTTTTAAGAATACAGAAGATTCTGGTTACAGATGTGGCGTGAAAGGTCATTGGTCACGTACCTGTCGTACGTCAAGGCATTTAATGATCTTTACCAGGCATCCATTAAAGGAAAGGCGAAAGAAGTTGAAAGTAACTTCACCGATCAAGTTAACTATAATCAATCTGACCCTTTTGAACCTTTTGACTTTTCATCTTTTGATATGTCTGATTTACTTGCTGGACCTAGTGGAACGAAGGATGAATTTTACGATGATGGAGATGACTACACTGATTGGTCCATGTATTTGGACTAAATAAGTATTTTATGCTTGTGGAATAATAGTCTGAGTACTAACTTATCTTTCAATCATGTCAATAAAAAATCCGGTTTTGCAGACCTGGTTGAAGGCTTTGGAAGAGCAAACATTGTTTTAGCAAATGGAACAAATTTAAGCATTGACAATGCTTTGTATTCTATCAGATCCAGCAAATTTTATGGATATACGTTGCAATGGTTATCATATTGAAACCACCAATGAAGGTAGAAAAGAGTATTTGTACATCACTTCTAATGTATCAGGCCAAAAGCTAGTATTAGAAAAAAATTCTGCATTATCTCTTGGGTTATATTATACAACGATCAGAACAATTAAATCATATACTATTATGCACTAGAAGTGCTCCAACCCAAAACTTTTTATGCTCTGGCATGATCGCCTTGGTCATCCAGGTTCAATAATGATGCGTCATATTGTTGAAAATTCGCAAGGGCATCCGTTAAAGAACCAGAAGATTCTATTACCCAAGAATTATCCATGTAATGCCTGTTCACAAGGTAAACTAATAATTAGGCCATCACTCTCCAATGTAGTTGTTGAATCACCATCCTTTTTACAAAGAATACAAGGAGATATTTGTGGCCCGATACACCCACCATGTGGACCATTTCGCTATTTCATGATCCTAGTTGATGCCTCAACCAGATGGTCTCATACTTGTTTACTGTCTACACGAAATGTTGCATTTGCTAGATTCCTTGTCCAGGTCATTAGATTAAGAGCACATTTCCCGGACCATCCAATCAAGACAACTCGTCTTGACAATGATGGAGAGTTCACATCTCAGGCTTTTAATGATTACTACATGTCAATTGGTATTGATGTTGAACATCCCATTGCACACACTCTTACCCAGAATGGTTTGGCTGATTCTTTTTGTAGACACCCCAATTTTGATGACTTGTGCATCCCCAATGATGAAAGAGCACAGAATATACCTTGGAGCGGTCCCTCGGGTCAAAAGAGTCAAAAAGCCAAAATCCCCAAAATACCTGAACCGTACGGCTTTCTTCTCAAAACCGCACGGCCCAAAATTCCCTTGACACCGCACGGCCTCCCTTTCTGCACCGTGCGGCACCACCTTGCACACCGCACGGTGTCTGTACCCCATCACCTGGATTCCCGGGTTGCCTAGCAGCTCGAATTCGATCGCGTGATACGGCAAAAACCATCATCTTTGGGTACGAATCTTACCTGATGAAGATGAGTATGGCACCGTGGTTATATAAACCAACCCTCTCGAGCGAATTCAAGAGGCGAAGCTAAGCTCTCACTCCCTGACACGAACAAAGAAAAAAAACTTATTCACTCGCAAAAGCCAACCAAAAATTCTCCAGTAGGAAGTCTTATTCCTCTAGTAGCTCAAAAAAAATAAACACCACCTTCAATCCCACCGGTTTTGTTTCTAGATTGTTTCAAGGTATAAACTTGCTTTGCTATCCCATTGCATTCTCTGAGGGGAATCTCGCTGGATTTAGGAGAGGTTCCATACCTCCTCTGAATTCAGTGAGTTCAAGCTTTCATCGAAGAAAAGCGACCCGCAGGTTGTTTTTACCTCTAAAGTAGTGATGTGAATACATTCGATGTATTTTACGGCATTTACTCCACCAAGAGGTATATTGTTAATCTTTCAAAAGATTTTTGGTTGGAAAACCATAACCTTTTTACCAGAAAAATGTCCCCTTTTTATCACTAATCAGAAAACGAAGTTTGAAAAATGCTTGTACAGTGACACCGTGCGGCGTCATTAACTGTACCGCGCGGTGCATTGTGGCACACCGTACGTCATCAAGGGTATAACCCCATTTTGATGCTCTGTTTTGGGAACACTGATACTCTTTCTTTTCGGAAAAACTTATAACTGACTTATTACAGTCACCCCCTTTAGCTTTTTATTCTTACTTTTATGTCCCGTCTCTTGATTGTTTTGTTTATGTAAATGTTTATTCATGAATCATGAAATTTATCATTGTTATTTATTCTGGCATTTCCTTTATTCATTTATTTACTGTTTATGTGAATAAAGTTTTCAATAAAATCTTTTCAGAAAAATCCCACAAATATTTAGTAGAGACCGGAAAATTCCGGGCACGCGGGGTGCATTTTTCAAAGAAAACCTTCCCCGCGGGTAACCTGGCTCCCGAACCCAAATCTCTATTTTTTCGCAGAACCAAACCCTTTTTCAGCGGCACAAAAACAGTCATATTATTTTTCTAAACGGTTCATCGGCACAAACCCCGGGTGGCGACTCTCAAATTTTCTTTTTCCCTTAAATTCGCCCTTTCTTTTTTCAAAACAAACCAGCGCGCGGGCCCTGACCGTCCACACTTTTATTAAAAGACTTCAGTTAATTGCCCGGCCATTGCTTATGAAAACAAAATTACCAGTTTCTGCTTGGGGACATGCTATTTTACATGCTGCATCTCTAATTCGTATTAGACCCACTGCGTATCATAAATCATAAATATTCACCTTCACCCACACAGCTTGCTATTGGTCAACAACCGAATATCTCTCACGTAAGAGTTTTTGGTTGTGTTGTGTATGTGCCCATTGCACCGCCCCAACGAATGGGTCCACAACGTAGGCTTGGTATTTATGTTGGCTTTAATTCTTCGTCTGTCATTAGATACCTTGAACCCCTAACAGGCAACACTACAAGAAAATGGGGCATTCCCGGCATTTTAATTAATGCCGGAAAAAGCCACTATTACCGGCATTCCAAGAAATGCCGGAAAAAAATAACTTTTACTGGCATTTGTTTAAAATAATGCCGGCAAAAGTCAAATTTCCTGCCAAAATATTACCGGCATTTTGTTAATGCCGGTAAAAGTCTATTTTTTTTAAAAAATTTCTACCGTATAATATAAATATTTTTTTGTATGTGTTGTGACACAACATAGGCGCTAGCACAGTTGGTAAGTGCATGCGCTCGCGAGGCAAAGGTCATGGGTTCAAATCTTAGGGAGAATATTTTCTCCAACAAATTGCACGCCACGCGGGCGGCACGACAAGGCTGCCATGCAGGCGCCACGTGGGTGACACGTGGCCGCCATTTTTGTTCATAAGGCTATAGCTTTC
Source organism: Gaultheria prostrata (assembly GCA_036023075.1). Taxonomy (NCBI): domain Eukaryota; kingdom Viridiplantae; phylum Streptophyta; class Magnoliopsida; order Ericales; family Ericaceae; genus Gaultheria; species Gaultheria prostrata. Next base: position 68,360 of record JAXBDA010000617.1, on the reverse strand, counting down.
CCGACATTTTCACAAATGCCGCAAATAGTGTCGACTATTACTGGCATTTGTGACGACTTTTCCCGGCATTTGTAGCATTTACGACACATGTGTAGACGGCATATGTAATAAATGCCGGTAATGCTCAAGAAATGCCGGTAATGCTCGTTTCCGGCATTTTTTTATGGTTTTTCCGGCATTTTTCAAATGCCGCAAAAAGACTAATTTGGCGTAGTGCAATGTGTTTAAGGCACGTTTTAAGGATTGTCATTTTGATGAATCATTATTCCTACCATTAGGGGGAGATAAGTCAAAGCTAGAAGCTCGACGTAAAAATACTTGAAATGTTTCGGCATTATCTCATTTTGATCCTCGTACTAATCAATGTGAACTAGAAGTTCAAAGGATCATTCATTTGCAAAGTATTGCAAATCAATTACCGGATGCATTACTGATGCAAAGAAAGTGGCTAAGTCTCATATACCAGCTGTTAATATCCCAGCGCGGATCAAAGTTCCCACAGGATAAATTACTAGTACAACAGCTAATGAATCTAAAGAACGTCAGAAGCATGGGAGACCTGTCGATGCCAAAGATAAACTTCCCCTGAAGAGGAAAATCCTAGGTACAGAAACTGAAGTCCAAGAAATAGCTGATGCTCCTGAGAGGATCAGGCTAACAAGTGTAAACGCTCATAAAGAGGCTAAACCCGCAAATAGAAGAATGAGTTTATTAACATTCTCTCTTACTTCTAAATCTCCTGAAGAGAAATCTCTCGAAGAGTTATTTCCTGAAAAAGAACAGGTACCTGAGAATAATGAGATCTCAATACATTATATGAGTACAGGAGAAATGTTGGACAAAACTAAAACCGTTGTCAACAATGCATTTTCATTTAAGGTTGCTCTTGACATTACTAGAAGTGATGATGAAAGTGAACCACAAAGTGTCGAAGAATGTCGAAGCACAAATGATTGGCCAATGTGGAAAGAAGCAATTCAAGCAGAATTAAACTCTCTTACAAAAAGAGAAGTATTTGGACCTGTAGTTCAAACCCATTAAGGAATACAACCTCTGGGATACAAGCGGGTGTTTGTGCGAAAGCGCAATGAGAAAATGAAGTTGTACGATATAAAGCATGACTTGTTGCACAAGGTTTCTCGCAGAGACCCGGGATTGATTACGAGGAGACATACTCTCCCGTAATGAATGCTATCTGTTGACATCGGATTTTACCCCACCCCTATTTATTTAAATTAAGATGACGACGCCGACGTCCCCAAAGGAGAGACGCCTGGCCATCAAAAATCAGATACAACTTTACCGTGCAGAACACGCAATTCCCGGTAAAAGGTAGACTGGCACGGTAAACCTACCGATGCCACAAAATTCAATCTTCCATATCAATTTATATCTAACATCTGCATGTGCATAGCTTGGATAACAAGCATGCCATTTCAGGAGGCTGTAGCCTTCCCTCTCATACAACTGATAGAAATCAGCTCCTGAAAGTTTGTTTCTGAGCCTACCGGCCAACTATATCACCAGGACATCCAATCGAGCATCAGACCGTTGGATGTACCCGTCTCAGCATTACAAAGTGACTGGTTCAGGTCGTGTCAAGATCGGACGACGATTGACCGTTGAAACATCACTCCTCCTGTGCCCCTGCTTGGAAAAAACTGACGAAAAGAGCCAGAAGATCCAGGTTTTATCTGTATAACTCCAAACTTCACCAAACTTCATATTTAAGCTTGATGTGATGAAAGTAAGTCTCACGCCAAGTATCGGGCGATTCCAAGCCCGTTTGATATTTTCCGGGACACTGCGCTTCCCGAGACGGCCGGTTACATGATCATGGACATCGGGACCCAATTGTCAAGATCTAAACCATTGATAATTCATATCTATCCATTCTAAATTTCCCTGTAAAATTTCAGGTCAATCGAACTTCGTTTGGTCATCCGATCGCTTACAACACTCCAATTCAACTAAAAGCCAAGCGATCGCATTTCTCTATCTTTGGAGCATAATTTGGAAAAGCGGACGTCGCCACGACACTCAGAGCACCTCAAAACCCTAGGGATACCTCCCTGGATGTCGTTGGATCAAAGAACCACACGCAAACACGGTCGAGCCAAGACTGCATCGCGTGAAGCGGTGCAAATCCCTAGGCTCCCATACATTGGGCGCCTAGATTGGGGGGTCCAATGGGGGCCAGCCACATGGCCTAGGCGCCCAAAGATTGGGCTTCCCCCTCCATATAAATATGTGAAGCCACTTTCTCATTTCTCACACCTTCCAACCCTCCGAGTCTCAGTCGAATTTCTCAGGTCGCATCGATTAGTTTGAGAATTCTTCAGCCATCTCGTATTGGTGAGTTGGGTTGGAAGTCTAGCTTAGGCGGTAGCACTGTCGGGTTTCTCAGAAAGGAAACTCTGTTCGAGTCCCGACTCCAGATCCTCCAGTCCTGTCGGTACTCTGTCCGAGTTCCGACTCTAGATCCTCTAGTCCTGTCGTTACGCTACCCGATTCCTGGCTCCAAATCAACCAGTTTCTGCCGGAGGCTATAACCGATTTTCCGGGCGATTTAATACGTCTGATTCTCTACCCGGGGTTCGAACCGGGAGGCTGTAAGTGAATCCAAATTGTCATTCATTTATTTACTTGTTTTCAGCATGTAGTTATCATATCCAGAATTGTACTGGCCCGACAGTTGCCCAAGCCAGCCCTGCGTCCAAATCGGACGAATTAATACTGCATATTCATATTCAATCAGTCTATTATCCATTGAAATAAATCTAAGAATAAACGTACGATGTCGTTGTGCACCGCGTCAGTCTCATTAGGGTTTTGCAGCGAGGAATACCAAAAGACTATCACAATGGCGTACGCGCCAAAGGAGTTTGGTACTTCAAATGGGTCCATTGCGAGGCTCTACCATCACCTCTAGGTCTTTTCTGTATCTTCTGAGATCGTTATAACCTTGACCTGACTAGCTGTCCGGACAGTCGTACAAAACAACTAAAAACAAAAAGTCGGGATCAAATCCCCGGAATATTATCTCAACTGTCCATGGTCCCTTTGGTAGACTTGCCTTAGGGCACCCAGTTGTGCTGTCCGCGTGCTCCGAGAAGCCGGACCATTTACCATTTTTACTATTCATATCATTTACACTGTATTCTGTGTGCCTTTTCAGATAATGTCCAGCATGCCAAGGAGTCGAAGGGACTGTCTTGACTTTGTTCCGGATCCGCAACCAGCTTCTCCCCAAAATTACCAAAATACCCTCGAGTCTATCCTAGGGTTACTTCCATGTCAAACTTACCAAAATACCCTTACGACAATACCAGGGTCGACTCTACCCCTAAATTACCAAAATACCCATGCTGTTGCCCCCAAGGTCAGCTCCATGTTCAAAGTACCAAAATACCCTTCCACTATGTCCAGAGTCAGTCCAACCTACGGGTTTGACCCGGGAACATCCCGGGGCCCACCGAAAGTCATCCGGACCACTGAGACCAGCTTTTGCTAATTTTTACCAAAATACCCCTCGATCCCCGAGAACTTATTTTCGATATACAAACCCTACCGGGGACGACCCGGGACCATTTTTCAGCCCTGGGCGGCAAAATTCAACTTTTTACTATAAACTCAACTGAGTCAACTGTACTCATTTTTACTATCCAAAACTGTACCGGATACTTCCCGGGGCCCGCCGTCGGCCAAGGATGGGATCTGGACGAGATTTTTATAACTTTGCATTGTAAACACTATTGTACTTTCTATAATCATTTTCACTATTCAAAATCGTACCGGATACTTCCCGAGGCCCGCTGTTGGCCAAGAATGGGGTCCGGACGAGAGTTTTACAACTTTTCATACGAACGTGTAAACTGTGTTCCAAACCTATTTTCGGCCATGTAGCCACCTAAATAACATCCCGGGACTCTCATTGATTGTTGGCACCCTCGGAAGACCATTTTTCCATATTTCCCCCAACGAGTCGTGTAGTCAACCTGGTCGTCTCGAGTCTCGAAATCTTCCGGAGACGTCCCGAAGTTTCTGCATCGTGTATACCTCATGCTTTTGCCACCGCCGGAGTCTGATGATGTCCTCCGTGTACAGTAGAAACGCCTCCATATCCCGCTGGTGCAAATCTCCAGCAATTTATTAACTTCTCTAAAACTTCAGCTTTAAGCTGGAACTACGCGAGTCATGATTTCTCCTAAGGCCGGAGAATACATAGGCAGCCGGATAACGGCTCGATCCCGAATAAAACCTGTTTACCTGTTTGAACTACGTGATGACCTGATTCTCCTAAGACCGGAGATACGTAGACAGCCCTGAGATCGGGCTTGGTCCAAATCATATTTTTGTACCTATTTCCCCTTTTGTTGTAAAAGTTTCACGCATTGTAATATAAATTTATTTTCAGACAGACCATCTCTTTATTTGTATGTATGTATGTTGTCACAAATTTTCATTCGCTCATGTTGAAAAAGTCTGTTCCGAGTGCCGAAAGAGCAAGGTAGGGTGCTCCGACTTCCCTACACGTAATGGTGAATTACCAAACTTTTTCTTTTCTAAAATCGCAGACCAAATAAAAATCGAGTCATTTCCATAAAACAAAACCGGGTCTCCAAAACCGAGGCATTTCTATCAAACAAAACTGAGTCCCCGAACCCGAGATATTTCTACAAACAACATTTTCGATGGTGACTTGACACACCAAGAATTATGTCAAGTGGCAACTCTGAGTTATTTTCATAAATAACAAACATGGCTCAGTCACAGCTGTAAAACCCGTGCTTTTACAAAACCTCGTCGCTTTGAATATCACTTGGATCAATTGGCCATCACATCTCCCACAACACACATCATTTTTCCCACCGTTGTGGCGGGGGCGGTCAAAATCCCGGGCGCGACACTATCACATTCAGATTTTTTATTAGCTTGGTAGTTACAGAATGTCTAGACATGCGTCTGATGGACGTTGTAACAGCATACTTGTATGGATCACTAGATGCTGAAATATACATGAAAGTCCCTTAAGGATATACTATGCCTGAAGCATGCAGTTCAAAACCCTGAAGTGTTTACTCTCTTAAGCTACAAAAATCTTTGTATAGTTTGAAACAATCTGGCCGTATGTGGTACAAATGCCTTAGCAACTATTTGCTAAAAGAAGGGTACAAAAATGATCCTATTTGTCCCTGTATTTTTACTAAGAAATCAAACTCTGGCTTTGCAATTATTGCGGTTTATGTCAATGACTTAAATTTCGTAGGAACTTTGGAAGAGCTCATAAAAACCGCCGAATATTTAAAGAAAGAGTTTGAGATGAAAGATCTTGGCAAAACAAAGTTTTGCCTCGGCTTGCAAATCGAGCATTTGCCAAATGGTATTCTAGTACATTAGTCGACATATACGAAAAAGGTCCTTAAGCAATTTTATATGGATAAGGCACATCCTTTGAGTACTCCTATGATTGTTCGGTCACTCGATGTGAACAAAGACCCTTTCCGTCTTCAAGAAGAGGGAGAGGATATGCTTGGTCCAGAAGTACCATATATGAGTGCCATCGGTGCACTTATGTATTTGGCAAATTGTACACGACCAGATATTGCATTTTCAGTCAATTTATTGGCTCGATATAGTTCTGCTCCAACTCAACGGCATTGGAAAGGAATAAACACATATTTCGTTATCTCCGAGGAACGATTGATTTGGGTTTATTCTATTCAAATGGATCAAAGTCACAATTAACGGGATATGCAGATGCTGGTTTATTCTGATCCACACAAAGACCGGTCACAAACAGGATATGTGTTCACTTGTGGTGGTACTGCTGTTTCATGGCGGTCTGTGAAACAGACATTGACTGCTACTTCTTCTAATTACTCTGAAATTATTGTGATCCATGAAGCAAGTCGTGAATGTGTTTGGTTGAGATCTATGATACAACACATTCGGAAAAAATGTGGATTATCTTGTATCAAAGATAGCCCGACCATATTTCATGAAGATAATGCCACATGTATCACGCAGATTAAAGCTGGTTATATCAAAGGGGACAAAACTAAGCATATTTCACCAAAGTTCTTCTACACCCATGACCTTCAGAAAAGCGGTGATATTGATATTCAGCAGATACGTTCTAGTGAAAATCTGGCAAACTTATTTACCAAGGCATTACCAACCTCAACATTCAAAAAGCTGGTTAACGGTTTTGGCATGCGCCGAATCAAAGACATATCATGCAAAGTTGAGGCGGAGTAATTGATGTTAAAAGATAGACGATTGTACTCTTTTTCCTTCGTCTAAGGTTTTTCCCACTGGGTTTTCCTTAACAAGGTCTTAATGAGGCAATTTGTAGATAGTTTTCACACTATGTACTCTTTTTCCTTCACCAAAGGTTTTTCCCATTGGGTTTTCCTTGGTAAGGTTTTAATGAGGCATATTAGTAGTGTGTGATCATCCAAGGGGGACTGTTATGAATTCAAAGTATGGATAACCACTAAGGCAATAAAGTTGATGGTTAGGGAACACCATTAATATGGTTTCATACTCTTCTATTTTCTCTGTCCCTCAATTCATCTATTTAAGGGACTTTGTATTGGTTGAATAAAACACACCGAGAAATAGAGAAAGAAATGCAAAACACCACTCTGAATGATATTTGAATAGTCCAGAAAACTAACTCTTTTTCTACATATTTTGTGTCCGGCACTTTATTTACTTTTCAGCTCTTATTATCTGTTTAGTTTCATAACAATGTATATATTTTCATATATTGAGAGAGATATTGGAGGAGGATCAGGGAGGTATCTGTTATTCTTAGAAACCTTAGGAGAAGTTAATGAAAGGGTAGTAATGTATATTTACGTCTTCCGTTAGCATCTGTTAGCCTACAAATCTGACAGGGGAGGGCAGTGCAATTTCAAAAATGTAAGAGAAGGCATCTTTTGTTGTCAGAAACCGCAAAGGGGTAAGTGAAATTTACCCATCTCAAAATGTGCAGTCTTCATGCAACAAAGTTCTACAAGGGGAAACTAAACTTTCAGGTCCTGCCAGGTGAGAAAGGTCATTTGGGGTGCCAAATCAATTGCTTCTTTTTTGAAGAAGTCTAGTCACATGCTCAATTCCTCCAATGGGTTGGTTTGCTACTTTGTTGGAGATATACAAGTGAAAGAACCCATCGAAGAAAAATTATTTATTTGTAACCCGACAACTCAAAAGTGGCCGTCCATACCTGATCAATGGAGATTTAAGGACTCAAATCAATATTTATGTATAAGATTCAAACGTTAGACCTTGCCAAAGTAAAAAAAAAAACTAATAGCAAAAGATGAACAGAAGAGACAGGGAGAGGGAGTTAATGGCATTCATGGGGTTCAGTAGGTGAAGATTTTGTTCAATCAAAATATTGCTCGAGAGAGATGAAAAGTTTAATTTGTTTAATGGAGAGCGAGATGGGCGACGTGAACTATAAAGGAAATATTAAAAACCTAACCTAAGACCATTGAATCAAGATCTATGGTTTATGGGAACTATTGTAGACCATTTGATTTATATATGTATAAGACTAAAAAACATTGCAATTTATTGTACAAAATTTTCTTCGGAGGACTACTCAAAAGTGGCTATTCATACAACACAATAACAACTACTCCAGCAAACAATATGTGCAAATATACCATGGCTTTTCATGATATATTTCTAAAAATATTCCATGATTTTAAATACAACTTTTTCATGAAATTTGTGAACTAATATCTCAAATTCAAAACGATCAAACCCGGTGCGGGAAGAAAATTAGTGGGTGAGAACCGCTGGATTTGATACAGATTTGAACCAGTGAGGACCTCAAATGGTAATCGAGGTTTTGCACCGGTGGGCGGTGAGGACCTCGATCTGTTCTTCACCGTTGAGGAATTTGATTTGATTGCCACGTCTCAAAGAACAATACAACCATTTCGGTTCCAACCATTTACAATCCTCTCACATACATGTGGGGTCCACACACATTATGGGTGTAGGCTCCACGTGTATGTGAGGGAGTTATAAATGGTTGGAGCTGAAATGGTTATACAAATAGCATTTTTATGTCTCAAACCCTTCACCGTCGAAAATGGGGGTTTCAGATTCTTCCCATTTTGGTTTTTCTTCTCTGACCTTTTTCTGAGAATGAGAATATGAGATGATGAGACGTGGGAAAACGGGATAATGAGTTTTGTGATTATCGGGATTAGAACGGAACTGGACTTAAGAATGTCAACACTTTTGTTGGGTAAATTCCTGAAATAAATCAGAAACTAAATTATAAGGTCAAACCTACAAAAGGGTGTTTTTGGTTTTATGTAAAAGTCAAAATGTCAACTTAAGCATTCAAACCACTAAGAGGGGGCTTAATTATGTCCATGAAACAGGACCAATATTTAAGTTTCCCTATACAGAACATGGTGTATAGGCTAATTAAACACAATATTATCATCCTACTATGGATGACAATTTACCCCGCTTCGCTCCATCGCAACTCCGTCCCCAACCTCATTGGGGCGGTTAACCAAGATGCAAGTAACCCAAAAAAAAAAAAAATTTCAATCTTATAAAAATTCATAGGAGAACACACTATTTTACCATTGGAGGACCCAAAATAAATAAATAAATAAGTAAATTCAATCTTATAAAAATTCATAGGAGAACACACTATTTTACCATTGGAGGTGTTTTACTCTCTTTTTTGAACGGCAAAAAGAATTTTATTAATCTTTGAAAACGCATTACAAAGATTAAAAGGATCCAAGCACAAAGGCATCACAACGTGGAAATGGAATCCCAACTAGGTTGGCCATCCCACGACAATCATATGCCGGCAAGGACCTAAGAGGAAAATAACAAACGTTGATAAGAGGTCAACCACAAGATACATATCACTCAAGCTCCTGAAACAACAAGAAGAAAACACCTCCAGCAGCTTTGATCCTCAGTAGCTGATTAAGTTGAAAGTTGTGCTAACTTTATTAGTTTAATTAAGTATATTCACACATGGTTCATGTACTTGGTTTGGTACATGAATGTAGTTCAAGAGTCATTCAAGAGTCTTTAGTAATATTCATGTATGGAGTCTAAAGGTCATTCATGAATGCAACATTGTCTAGGGTTGTGTACTTGACTAGATACATGATTGGAGAGTCCTATAAATTCTATTAGTGTTTGAGTCATTTATGTATCCTTGTAGAGAGTGAAAGGAGAAGTATTATGAAATAAAAAGTTCCGGTGTTTTTCTCCTATATGAGTGTTGGTTCTAATTGTTCTTCTTGTTCTAAGTTTTAGTTCTTCTACGGTCTTGGACGTGCAGTCTAGGGTTCTAGCTGCATTTTTGGAGAGTGTGATTCTCTCAAGTTGGTATCAGAGCTGTATTAAGGGCTCGGTGTGAGTACCATGAAGATATGACAGAAGAAGTATATTTTTGTTGATTAGTTCATTGCCAAAATGGACATCAACGGTGGTGCTTTGAACCAGTTTGGTGTGGAGAAGCTGAACAACTCCAATTATCAATATTGGAAGCTGTGTATGGAGGCTTATCTTCAAGGGCAAGATTTGTGAGAAATAGTCAATGGAGGTGACTCTGAAATGCCTACAGATACACCAGAGAATGCTGAAGCTCGAAGGAAATGGAAGATAAAATGTGGAAAGGCGTTGTTTGCCTGGCGTGGTTCCATTTCTAAAGAGTTGATTGAACATATACGAACCAAGGAGAAGCCAAAGGAGATTTGGGAGTTGCTGGAACAACTCTTTACAAAGAGGCACACGGCTAGACTTCAAATGCTTGAGAATGAGTTAGCCAACACTACACAAGGTAACATGATAGTTGCTCAATATTTTCAGAAAATAAAGAGTATATGTTCTGAAATTTCAGAGATTGATAAAGAGGAGCCTGTTAGTGAAGCTAGATTACGCAGATAGCTTATTCGAGGGATAAGAAAGGAGTACATGCCTTTCTTGACATCCATTCAAGGTTGGGCAACACAACCTAGTATTATTGAGTTGGAAAATTTGCTTGCTAATCAAGAGGCTTTAGCCAAGCAAATGGCGAGTGTGTCGATTTCTGGAAAAGATGAGGCGTTATTTACCAGCAATAACTGGAAGAACAATCAGCAACAAGGTAACAATTGGAAGAACAATCAACAACAAGGCAATAATTGGAGGAACAATCAGCAGCAAGGCAACAATAGGAAGAACAATCAGAATCAGCAGCAATGCAACAATTGGAAGAACAATCAGCAGCACGGCAACAATTGGAAGAAGAAAATCAGCAGTAAGGAGGTGGTTCTCGAGGCGAAATCAAGAAAGTTTATGATTGCTACAAGTGTGGTAAACCTGGGCATATTAAGAAATACTGCAAGACAGTAATGGTCGAAGGCAATGTTGGCACTTTCAAGAACGGAAGTGGGGAGCCTTCTGAAAACCGCAAGTGGGATACTTGTTTATCCACTGAAATTTTGGATGCAAGGAAGATGTCAAGAGAGCCGGCATTGACTTCTACAAATGCAAGTAGGAATGTTGATTACAAGAAGGATTGGATAACCGATTCTGGTTATTCTCACCACTTAACGGGTGATGATACCTTGTTTACAAGTTTGCAAGAGTATAAGGGGCAGGATGCAATTGTGACGGCTGACAACTCCATTCACCCAGTGAAAAATGAAGGCATGGTCAAAGTGAATGCATCAAATGCTGGCAGTGTTACTCTCAACAGTGTCGACCATGTTCCCGGTATGACTAAAAATCTAGTTTATGTTTCTCAAATTTCTAATTCTGGGAAATATGTTCAGTTTGGTCCGAATGATGTTAAAGTCTTGTCCAACATTCGAAATCTGGAGGCTGATATTTTGTTGGAAGGGAAGAGGGTTAAGTCCTTTTATGTCTTGTTAGCTAGTGATGCGTACGTTGAGAAAACTAGCAAACAAGATAATGCATCTCTGTGGCATGCTCGATTGGCACATGTTGGTTATGAAAAGTTGAAGGAAATTTCTACGAATAAACTAGTTGAGGAAATTTCTGCGAATAACTAGTTGATGGGCTTCCAAATTTAGGAAATTTTCATCAGGACATTGTTTGTGAGGGTTGTCAATATGGGAAGGCTCGTCATTTACCTTTCACGAAGTCCTCAATAAAGTCTAAAAATCGTTTAGAACTAATTCATTCTGATTTGTTGACGTGTCCTACAACAAGCTATAGTGGCTTTTAATATATGCTGGTTCTTGTCGATGATTACACCAGATTCACTTGGGTGTATTTCATGAGAGCAAAGTTTGAGACATTTGCTTGTTTCAAGAGGTTCAAAAGAATCGTTGAGGCAGAGTTCCAAAGCAGAATCAGGTGTTTCAGAACTGATAATGGAACTGAGTACATCACCAATGAGTTTATTGATTTCTGCAAGGAGCATGGCATAAGAAGGCAAATGACATGTACTGGAACATCGCAGCAAAATGGAGTTGCGGAAAGAAAGTTGAGGCACTTGCAAGAAGTTAGTCGAAGTTGGCTTCATGCTAAGAATTTACCGCAGAAATTGTAGGCTGAAGCTATTCAAAGTGCTTGTCATGTGGTTAATCGGGTTCCGTCAAAGGTGATTAACATGAGAACTCCATTTGAGCTGCTATACAATGTAAGGCCTTCAGTTGCTTATTTCAGATTTTTTGGTTCAGTATGTTATGTCCATATTCAGGATAAATTCAGAACCAAGATGGATGCAAAGGCTACAAAGTGCGTGTTTGTGGGATATGATCCAAACAGGAAAGGTTGGCGATGTATGGATCCGGAAACACTCAAGGTTGTTACATCGAGAGATGTTGTCTTTGATGAGATCTCGTCTTTCTATACGCCGCATGATGTAACCCCACCTCCAAGTGATGGAAGAGAAGATGAACATAATTCTTCTAAAAAAGTGATTTCTCCGCTTGTACCTAATGAATTAAGGGGGAGTAGCTCCAAAGAGGTTGAAAATTCTGAGTCTGTCCAAGAGGATTTAGGACTTCACAGATCAACAAGAGTTTGCAAGAAACCTGAAAAGTTCAAGGACTATCATCTGGATATTGATAATTGTAATATTTGTGAGTGCTTCTTTGCAGGGCCAATTGATTAATATGAGCCAACATCCTTCGAAGAAGCACATGGTAGTCCAGAATGGGAAGTTGCTATGGGAGAAGAGATGCTTGTTTTATTGAAAAATGAAACTTGGGATTTAGTTCTTAAACCTCGTGATGTTCAACCTATTTCTTGTAAGTGGGTGTATAAAATAAAGCGGAAGGCGGATGGTGTGGTTGACAGGTATAAAGCCAGGCTCGTGGCTCGTGGTTTTTCACAAAAGTATGGCTTCGAATATGAAGAAACTTTTAGTCCAGTTGCCAAAATGACTTTTGTTCGTGTCATTTTATCTTTAGCTGCTGCTAAAGGATGGAAGCTTTGGCAACTAGATGTTAAGAATGCATCTCTGTATGGAGACATTGACAAGGAGATTTACATGAACCAATCTCCGGGATTCAAATCATCAAAATTTCCAAATTATGTGTGTTTGTTGAAGAAAGCTCTTTATGGGCTTAAGCAGGCACTGCGAGCGTGGTATGAAAAGATTGCTCAATATTTAAGTTTCTGTGGTTTTGTCGCTTCAAGTGCTGATGCAAGTTTTTTTGTTAAGAAGAATTCATCTGTCCATGTCCTAGTCTTGTTATATGTTGATGATATGATTGTGACGGGTAATGATGAACAAGAAGTTACAAGACTTAGGAGAGAGCTTGCTATTCGGTTTGAGATGAAGAATCTTGGGGAGCTTCATAAGTTTCTTGGGTTGGAGGTATCAAGGAATGAAGAAGGTATTTTTCTTTCTCAAGCGCACTATGCTAAGAAAATTTTGGAGAAATTCAGCATGACAGATTGCAGACCAGCAGCTACTTCAATGGAGCAGAACTTGAAATTAAAGGTTGATGAAGGGAAAGAGTTGAAAGATGGGCAGCGCTATCATATATTGGTTGGAAGTTTGTTGTATCTAACTATTACGAGACCTGACATTTCTTTTTCTATGGGGATAGTTAGTCAGTTTATGAAACAGCCGCGCAAATCCCATCTAGAGGCTACTAATAGAATACTTAGGTATCTTAGTGGCACAATCAGTTTTGGTCTGATGTATAAGAGAGATGTTGACCTTAGTCTCAAAGGTTATACAGATGCTGATTAGGCTGGAGATTCTGTAACAAGGAGATCTACTTCTGGGTTTGTGTTTAGTCTTGGATCTGCAGCTATTTCATGGTGTAGCAAGAAACAAGCAACGGTTGCATTGTCATGCATAGAGGCAGAGTATAACACAGCTAAACTTGTATCTCAGGAATTTGTTTGGTTGAAGAGGCTTATGGGAGAAGTTTTTCATCCAATCAACATGAGTTTTTCATCCAATCAACGAGCCAATACAACTATTGTGTGATATCATGAGTTCTATTCGAATGGCTTCAAATCCAGTGTTCCATGCTAGAACCAAGCATATTGGAGTCCATTACCATTTCATTCGAGAGAAGGTGCTTGAAGATGAGATTGATTTAATTAAGGTGGATACAAATGACTAGCTGGTAGATATTTTCACCAAGGCATTACCGAAGGAAAAGTTTCAGAAGTTCCGAGAGTTTTTGGACTTGGTTTCTCAGGTTAGCACAAAGGGGGAGTGTTGAAAGTTTTGCTAACTTTATTAGTTTAATTAAGTATATTCACACATGGTTCATGTACTTGGTTTGGTTCATGAATGTAGTTCAAGAGTCATTCAAGAGTCTTTAGTAATATTCATGTATGGAGTCTAAAGGTCATTCATGAATGTAACATTGTCTAGGGTTGTGTACTTGACTAGATACATGATTGGAGAGTCCTATAAATTCTAGTAGTGTTTGAGTTATTTATGTATCCTTGTAGAGAGTGAAAGGAGAAGTATTATGAAATAAAAAGTTCCGGTGTTTTTCTCCTATATGAGTGTTGGTTCTAATTGTTCTTCTTTTTCTAAGTTTTAATTCTTCTACGGTCTTGGGCGTGCAGTCTAGGGTTCTAGCTGCATTTTTGGAGATGTTATTCGCTCAAGTGATTCCTACCCATTCATAGATTCAGATGATGACCAAGATATATCTGCCACAACCACCAACCAGCATCGATTAAGCCTCCGATTTCCTAGAATCAACAAGCGGACATAACCAATGCAGCATGTGTTGCTCCACCGTTCCATGCATAACCAACTTATGAATCAGCTTATCAAAAAATGCAGATATAGAGGATAACCAACTTATGAATCAGCAAAACAACTCATGCATAACCAACTTAACAAAAAAAAATGCAGATATAGAGCATTCTCCAGGCATATTCAACACCCTCATCGAAAACAGAAGCAGCACCAAACCATTCTCCAAAAATGAAATGATCAATCAGCTTCATCAAACGGCTCCAGCAACTTCTAACTCAACAAAACTAGCGTTAACTGGAGATCATAAACCAAACTGAAATTAGCTGCTACTGAATCATGGTTGACTGTAGCACAACCCCCAAAATTCATTATATGAGATAAGCTTCCAGCTATAACATATCTAACAAGCAAGATGGGTCTTCACCCATCCAGAACCAGAAGCAATAGTATAGAGCTGCAGCATAGATCAACAAAGCGACACAGACCAAAAAGAAAGAACCTAAGACCAGAAACAACCACCCCCAAGTAAGGCCAAACTGACACAAACACACAGAACCAACAACCCAGACCAAAAACAAGCAAAAAAACACAAAGCACAGGACAGACCCAGACAAACCCAACACACACAAAAGGACCAGCTAGGCAAACCCAACAAACCCAAAAAAAGAAACACAAATCAGGGACAGACCAAACCAACACCACAACCAAGAACCAAAGGGAAAACAAAACACAAGCCCCAACCCACAAGCCCAAAAAAAAGAAAAAAAGAAAAAACAAAGCAAGACACAACAAAAAACCCCACCCCACACCTCCGAAGAGAATTTTAAGCAGCTTGCAAAATACTTCTAATTCTGAAGATGAAGTCATTGACTGAGTACTCCTTATGCTCCCATTTAGTTCTCACCCACAAAGCTATTCTGATTTTGATCAGCTCCACAATATCTCCCCAGATTATGCTTTTGCCTTGGAAAATATGTTCATTCCTCAGTTTCCAACGGGACCAAAGAATTGCAAGAGGGATGCATTCCCAGATTAGCTGAATTTTAGGTTTGTGCTTAGTTCCAACCCACCAGTGAAATGGAGACTTTAGATCTCTGGGAGTTGACCATTTGATACCCCACCAGTCTAGAATTTCACAGCAAACATTCCAAACCTCTTCACACATCAGTAAAGAATGATCAATTGATTCTAAAATTCTCCCACAGAACTTACAAATGGCCTGATCTTGATTGTTGATAACACGAAAGCAAAATTTTAGCGAATGCGAGATCGTGATCGTGATCGTGATCGTCTTTAGCTAGCCATGCGGCCTCAATTACTTCAAGTTGGATATAACAGTCCCTCCAGGTAATGCCATTTATTGGATTTTGACCGTTTAGGCGTTTAGTGAAAAGCAATCTTTGTTGTTTATAGTGTAATTATATTTTAAAAAGCTTTGGTTCATATTATTTGTATATTTTTCTGACAAAAGACTGATCAAAATTTTTTGACAAAAAAGTAAATAAAAGGTCATTAACAATAAATAATCCCTATTGAAAAATTAATTTATATATCAAATTTACTTTCGTAAGCTTATTTTTCAATCCAATTTTTTTGGATGCAAAAAATGGATTCTTTTTTTTTGCTCAGTAAAAGTGGAATTGCTTACGGTAGCCCATCACCTTCTCCGAGATATTGCCTCGGTCATACCTATCACCATATAGAAGATCCATCACACCTGTATCCGACCCAATGGGATGATATTATCACCTCCTTTGATGTCAGTACATACATAACTCGACTCTGACTTTAAATAGAGTTCCGTTAATGAACAGTGAGATTGGCCGCCTATTGAGGTGTCCAAAAATTGACCCGGATATTTTGTTATAAAAAAAAAAAATTATGTTTAACCCACTTCACGACTCGAACCTGACCTTGTACCATCAAATTTGAGGTTTCACCGCTGAACAAGGGTTGTCAACCGTCAGCACAATTACCCAGAGATATTTGAAAGCTCACCGAGTGAAAGCAGGCAAGCCAACCCACAGCCACGAAGTTTGCATTCAACCCGATAACAAACCTTTCTCGCTCGTCTGTGCAAAGTAAAGTAGTACTACTATTTGGTAAGCAACACATCCAAATTTTTGTACTTCTGCATTTTGCATTCTCCTATGCAATTCGACGAATACCTGTCATGCAAAAACTCGCTCACTCCTACTTGCTGCGCTTCCTTTTGTGCTCGTTGAATTGAATTACTGTACTTTTTTCCTGAGGTAATTTTATTGATGGCTGTGACTGTACTGTGCTCCACAAGAATTTGTTGTAGTTATGTCAATTGCACTACCGTAGCTGATAGTAAATATAAACAGTCCGTTTTGAACTGCAATGGGTTTGTAGGAGCAACAGCTTTTGGATATCTGAAGGTTGTTCCATGTGGTTCTATGGTAAATTGGAAGAAACATGGAAGAGATAAGATGGGTTTTTGTGGGTTTGTGATGAAAAGTTCACATGGGGTAAAGCTGGGGAATATGAGGAATGGGAATGCCCTGTCTTCAGAGGAAGTAATTAGGGTTTTAAAGTCAATTTCAGACCCAGATGAGGTATTTGCATTCTTCAAGTCTGTTGCCGAGCTTCCCAATGTTGTTCACACAACAGACACTTGTAATTACATGCTCGAGCTATTGAAGGCTCGTGGCAGGATAGGTGATATGGCAGTTGTGTTTGGGTTGATGCAAAAGCAAATTATATATAGGAGTTTGGATACTTATTTAACCATATTTAAGAGTCTTCATGTGAGAGGAGGGATTCGGCAAGCCCCATCTGCGCTAGAACGGATGAGAGAAGCGGGATTTGTTTTGAATGCTTATTCTTACAATGGGCTCATCTATTTAATTCTTCAGTCGGGGTATTGTAAAGTGGCTCTAGAGGTTTACAGAAGAGCCATCTCTGAAGGGATCACGCCTAGTCTGAAAACCTACTCTGCGCTTATGGTAGCTTTGGGGAAAAGAAGGGATATTGATTCAGTAATGGGACTACTTAAAGAGATGAAAAACTTGGGGTTGAGGCCAAATGTGTATACATTTACTATATGCATTAGAATTCTTGGGATGGCTGGAAAAATTGATGAGGCTTTCGGTGTTTTGAAGAGCATGAATGAAGAAGGCTGCAATCCTGATGTAGTAACTTACACAGTTCTGATTGAGGCTCTGTGTAATGCAGGAAAAGTTGACAAGGCTAAAGATTTGTTAACAAAGATGAAATCCAGCAGTCATAAACCTGATCGAGTAACTTACATTACTTTGTTGAATAAGTTAAGTGAACGTGGAGATTTGAATGCTGTAAGAGAGCTTTGGAGACAGATGGAAGCCGATGGATATGCTGCAGATGTTGTTACCTTCACAATACTTGTAAATTGTTTGTGCAAAATAGGAAAGGTGGATGAAGCATTTGACACCTTAGATAACATGAGAAAGAAGGTGATCTCGCCAAATCTCCATACGTATACAACTGTAATTGGTGGGCTTTTAAGAGCCAATAGATTGAGTGAAGCCTTAGCACTTTTTGACAGCTTGGAATCTTTGGGCATTAAACGGACTGCTTACACATACATCCTTTTCATCGACTTCTATGGAAAGTCAGGAGAGCCTGAAAAAGCAGTTGAAGCCTATGAGGAGATGAAAATTCGAGGGATTACCCCTAATATTGTTGCTTCTAATACATTTTTGTATAGTTTGGCGGCAATGGGGAGGCTTGAGGAGGCGAAAGATGTATTTTGCGAGCTTCTAAAGAGTGGGCTTGCTCCGGATTCTATAACCTATAACATGCTGATGAAGTGCTATAGTAAGGCAGGGAAAATAGATGAAGCCATTCAGTTAGTCTCTCAGATGATGGAAAATGGGTGTGATCCAAGTGTGGTTAATATCAATTACTTAATTGATGTTCTTTACAAGGAAGGTCGGGTGGGTGAGGCCTGGGCACTTTTTTGCAAAATGAAGGAGATGGGACTTTCTCCTACAGTCGTGACTTACAATACGTTGTTAGCCGGATTAAGGGGAGAGGGGAAAGTTCAGGAAGCTGTGGAATTATTTAAGAGCATCACTTCAAAAGGGTGCCAGCCAGACACAGTTACTTTCAATACACTTCTGGATTGCCTTTGTAAGAACGATGAGATTGATATGGCCTTGAAATTGTTCTATGAGATGGCAAATATGAATTGCACCCCTGATGTCTTTACTTACAATACTATCATTAATGGCTTAATTAGTGAGGACAGGGTTAATGATGCATTCTCGTTGTTCCATCAGATGAGAAAGATGCTATATCCCGATGATGTAACTTTGCTCACCCTTATCCCTGGTGTTGTGAAGGATGGGCGGATTGATGATGCTTTCAGAATAACTAAGTGTTTTACCAACCAGGTTAGACATAAAAAAGATAGCTCTTTCTGGGGATTTTTAGTGGAAGGAATTCTCAGGGTAGCTGAAATAGATCAATCCATTTTAATAGTTGAGAGACTGTTATTTGACGGGATTTGTAGGTATGACCTACTGTTAATACCTCTAATGAAGGTTATGTGCAAGCGTAAGAAAACCCTTGATGCTCATCAGCTTCTTGTGAAATTCATCAAAACTTTTGGAATTAAACCATCTCTGGAAGCATACTATGTCCTGATTGAGGGGTTTTTAGATGTTGATCTCAATGAAATGGCTTGGGATGTTTTTAAGGAGATGAAGGCTTCTGGTTGTGCTCCGGATGTTTTCACTTACAACTTGTTGCTTGATAATCTTGGGAAGTCTGGGAAAGTTGATGAAATTTTTGACATGTGTGATGAGATGCTATGTAGAGGATGTAAGCCTAACACCCTAACTCACAATATAGTCATTTCCGGTCTTGTAAAGTCTGATAAGTTGGAGGAAGCCATAGATATGTATTATGACCTTATCAGTGGAGATTTTAACCCCACTCCTTGTACGTACGGTCCTCTCATAGATGGTCTCTTAAAAAGGGGAAATTTGGAAGAAGCGAAGAATTTCTTAAAGGAGATGGTGGATTATGGATGCAAACCTAATTGTGCTATCTACAATATTCTTATGAATGGATTCGGTAAAGCGGGGGATGTGGAAACTGCTTGTGAGTTGTTTAATACAATGATAAAAGAGGGTACAAGACCGGATTTGAAGTCGTATACTATTCTTGTAGATTGTCTTTGCATGGTGGGTAAATCGGAAGATGCTTTGCGCTACTTTGAGGAATTGAAGTCATCTGGCATTGATCCCGACTTAATTTTGTACAACCAAATGATTAATGGCCTTGGGAGAGAAAGAAGAACGGAAGAAGCTCTTTCTGTTTTCAATGAAATGAAAAACAGGGGGATAACTCCCAACCTTTATACATATAATTCTTTAATACTCCATCTTGGGGTCAGTGGGATGATAGAGGAAGCTGGGAAGATCTTTGAAGAACTCCTAGTTAAGGGCCTTGAGCCTACTGTCTTTACATACAATGCTCTCATTCGGGGATATACGATGTCTGGGAATCCGGATGGTGCATATGCAGTCTATGAGAAGATGATGCGTGGAGGCTGCAGCCCAAACACTTGGACTTTTGCACAGCTTCCTAATTAAATTGGGCCTGGCTATTAGGTATTTTTTCGATGTATTTTTTAGTTATACCGTCCACAGTTGTCGCAGGATATATTCTTCCACTACCCTTAAGATTTATGACTTGATCCCTTTAGACCTGCTTGTTGGTCTGGATTGAGGAATCAAATTGGACTATAAATTCGAAGGGATACATATCTCACGTTTGTGTTGAAACTTTTGCAATTAAAGATAATATCCCCCAGTTATGATATCATGAAAAACATTGGATATAAAATACCTTTGGGGATAAGATCTTATTGATCCCCCCACTGTTAATCCAATAGGATTAGTTATCATAAGGGATTATGTATCCCTTGACTAGCAGTTAGAAAATAGGGCCTTCATTTGTTTGATTCGTAGTGTAATATAACCTTCCTCTTAAAATGTTTTTTTCAGGGATTCTATAAACTGATTGTCCTCCATTTTGGCTGTGGAAGGATGAATTCAATTCAATTTTGAGTCAGTTGAGTTGGATACAGCAATGCTACCGTGCATTCAAAAGGCTTTGTGGTTCCCGCTGCAAAATACTTGTGGTACAGTTTTATGTCACAGTACTATTTTTGACAAGGGTTTTGAGTACATACTTATTCTATATTTCTTCTAGGTTCCGTAGTGTATCAGGGAATGTTAAAAGTGTAAATGGTATCTTGTCCCTTTTTCAATTCGTACAGAATATATCGTTCAATGTGCCATAAAGTAACATTTTTAAAAACAGTGAAAGCTTGTTTCTTGAATCAGAACCTTGGTCTCTGCATCTGTTGCCTCTATTTCTCCTTCTTGTTCTTGCATACACTATTATATGTTATGAAAACTTGTCTACATGACCTATCAAACATAAGCAGATTGTATTGTTACTGTTGAACTGCTAGTATGTGGGTATTAGAAAATGAAAAAAAATTGTATTGGCTGGAAATGAGGGAAACGATACTATTAAAAGGTCCTCTTGCACCAGAAATCATTAATTTATTTCTCAGTGTTGATTACTGATTCTGTTATTAGTAGACTCCTCACTCCAGCCCTATCCCCGCCTTTTCTTTCCGGAGGCATTTGTAATCTTGAATTGTTTAAAGATACTGTTTTTTGTTCATTTATCCGCTTTCGAGATATGGCTAAGGTAAATGGTGGGGTTTCTCCCCCTTCATATAGGTTCCAAGCATGTACTATATTCCAGTGTAACTGTAGTTTGCCTCGGTTTTCTACTTGATCAGATTGTTTCTTGAACTTCTGTGGAGTTTTATTGTTTTCGAGCACCATCAAACATGTTACTCCCTCCGTCCCATACTGCTTGTACTATATTCTATTTTTGGATGTCCCAAAATGCTTGTCCTCTTTAAAAAGTCCAATTGAAAAGTGAGTAAATTTCGACAGACTAGCCTTCGTAAATGACTTAAAGTAGTTTTTAATGCAGAGAATAAGGGGTGTTCTCCATATAGGACAAACGCTATGGAACGGAGGGAGAATCTATTTTGTGTATTATTTACCTGTTGAAGTTATGCTAATGTGGCTAAAGCAGCATGTATACAAGGGTAAAAGAAAAGTTGGTGTATTGAGGATTTTGAAATACTTTGCGTACAATTGCTGTAAAGTGTCCGGGATTTTAAATGCCTATGATTGTCTATAGGTATCCTGCAGGGTCATTGTGTATACAAGGGTAAAAGAAAAGTTGGTGTATTGAGGATTTTGAAATACTTTGCGTACAATTGCTGTAAAGTGTCCGGGATTTTAAATGCCTATGATTGTCGATAGGTATCCTGCAGGGTCATTCGGCACGATTACTTGAGCAAAATGACAAACCATGACCTTGTGAGCTCATCTGCTAGCCTCTCTCTTGCATTTTTTAGCCTACTTAGACATTTTCCCCTTGAAATCCTTTTTTGCCAGAGCATTTGTTGAGAATAATTACAATGATCTGAAGACATTAAACCCCAAATTACAGATATGAATCCGAGAATGCAGTGGAACTGACCCTCATCTATGAGGCAGATGAGGCAGATAAGGTATGAAATCCCACCTTTGTCATTACATACATGCCTCTCAATTGACGATTGCCTTCTGCTTCCTTAAAATTTCATTGTTTCTGCAAAGTATTGGAAGTTATATTTACGTATGAATGTTGTTATGGTGAAAGGGAAGGTAGAGGCCGGAAGATATGAAATAATAGAAACCAAAGGATGGGAGACGT
Organism: Gaultheria prostrata; assembly: GCA_036023075.1. Classification (NCBI taxonomy): domain Eukaryota; kingdom Viridiplantae; phylum Streptophyta; class Magnoliopsida; order Ericales; family Ericaceae; genus Gaultheria; species Gaultheria prostrata. Next base: position 46,360 of record JAXBDA010000617.1, on the reverse strand, counting down.
GGCAATGTGTGACTTTTCTTTTTCTTCATGTGTGTTTTGATGGTTAATATTGTTATTTGAAGAATACAAACCAGTCAATTATGTTCCTAACCAAATCCTAGTTTCTTTTGTGAGGAACGAAACTGGTTTGATAAGGGAATTCTACTTCTCTCTGTACGCATAATTTTCAACCTCATTTGTAATCCAGATTCTTGCAGTTCCTAACTAAATCACTCACAACTAACTGATAATGAGTGTAGTCCAGTAGCTCCTTAGGTTGCCAACTTGTCAATCATGCCAAATACTAGACGGAGACTACAAATTTGAGATGAGTCTCAAATTGCGAAAGATGCAACACACTGCTTTATTCCCCAAAGAATCAAGTTGGTGTCCAAGATGAAACCACAAGTTCTGTCTGCAGAATTTGGGCCGTGACAATCTTGACTTTGTATATAAATATTCATGTATACTTGTGTGGGTAAATATCCGATACCGCATGCGACCTGTTTAATAACCATATCTGAGTCTTATGTATTAGAAAGTGGTGAATCGAGAGATTTATAGCATGGTGGGGCTTCCTCTCAATTTACAGATTTTGTACCTAACTGGCTAACTTGCATGAAAATTAATGCATCAGGCAAGAGTGCAATTGGTCAACTTTTAAGTGGTTTGTCTTGGTACTTATCAAGGATTCAAGCATAGTTGTCAAAGGCGCAATGATGCGCACTATCATCATCTTGTATAACCCCAGGCAAGGCGACATTAATAAGGCACAACCTAGGTGCAAGAATTGACAAAGGCGATGAGGCACAAAATGGCGCGCTTCTTTCAAATTTGATCACAACCCTAGGATTATATTGTCTAGGTTAAAATTATTACCTTGGCCGTCGATCTCAAACGAAACAAAAGGGTCTCTTACCATTTTTCTCTCATGACCGCACATCATCTCTCTTTCTCAGTCAATCAGAACTTCAATCGATCTTAGAGAACTTCAGTCGATCATCACCATCAACAGTCCATCATCAATAATCGACATCTCCTCTGTCCCTCATCGCGATCATTTCTCTCAGTTGCCTCTCTCTCATCAACAGTTGACATCTCCTTATCTCTCATCTCTATTGGTATTCTCCCCTCTCCTCTTTTTCTGTATGCGTATATGTATATATCATAAACTATACAAGAATAGATTGCAACTGTTGGTAGCCAGAAAAACTTGTCTGACTTCCAACAATGTAGGCAACACACATAGTCGACCTATATGAATAGGAAAAGTATTTTTTTAAAATTTTTAGAATGAGCTTTATTTTCAGAAATAGGTTTATATACAAAAACAAGTTCTGTTTTTTATGTTTTCTGGGATTTTCAAAGAGTGTATTAGGCTATTAGCTAGTGTAAATTAAACTTCTTTTTAGTATTCTCTCTAAAACTCATGGGCTTAGTTTTTATTATTGGAAGTATTTGTGTATGCTATTTTTCCTATTTTTTTTTTGCATAGGTGCGCCTTGCTTCAAAAAGTGTGCTTCTCGCCTAGGCCCCAACAGGATTTACGCCTCGGTGCGCCTCTCCCCCTTGACAACTATGGATTCAAGTAATGCATAATAAAATGTAGCATAAATAAAAGCCTTGGAAAGGATACGTAAGATATTTTTCCAACTCAAACGAGATGCTTTCAATTTCAAAAAAAGAAGAAAAGAAATAACTAAAGAAATAAACGAAAAACTTGACTTGGATTTCTTTTTGAGACCAGTGCCATACAATGCAACTCAGACGAGTTGTAATGGAGGAGATTGAACTAATTGTTGACAGAAAAATACTCTAGAAAAGAAGCTCAAAAGATGGTATGTAAGGACCTGACTGAGGGTGAGTTTGTCATTTGATAAAATGAACCTCATTTTATCACCTCAACCTCATTTTATCAAATGACAAACTCACCCTGAGGTGTTATAATTCACCTATTGCTCATATGTCACAAGGGATATTGTTGGAATTTGTTATTGGTTTAAATTTTAAAGTAAGTATCTTTATTTGTTTTTGTTAAGTTTTTTTTTTTTTTTTGTGGTTCTTGTGAACATATGCTGCTAGACGTGTGGTCATTATGCTTTAGTCAAATGTCCATCTTATCTACTATCTATACGTGCCTTGATGAGATATTATCGTTTTTTTTTATAAGATCTAGATGAGATATTATCGTTATCGTGTCATATTTCTTGATGCAATTACTTGTGTCGTAATATTTCTTCATGCTGGAGCCAACTATTGTATGATTGAGACTTTCCAAGATCTCTGATTGCTAGTATATGTGAAACCCTGTATTGTCTAAAGACTCTAAACATGTTGAGGGCGTGGTTAGTGCAAGCTAATGTAACCCTTCAGATCTTTTTCGTGGTTGGTATTTGTTAGAGCTTGTCCCACACTGGTAAATTATAACCGTCAAAAGCTTGTATATGCGCCTAGAAGGCCTCTCTACTCATTGCCAATTGGTTTTGAGTTGGATGCTTTAACATGGTATCAGAGCTAAGCTTTTGAAGGCTTTTGGACAAGATTCTTTTTTGTTTTCCCGTTGTTAATGCCATAAGTGCACCTTATTTCATTGTTCGTTGTGATCCCAATGTTATAGAGCCGTTGTTTCCCTCTCCACGTGCTAGTCTGGAGTTGCAGATGCAGTTAACCTGCAAAAACTAGTACATGAGCCCAGGCGGCCTCGCTACTCATTGCCAATTGGTTTTGATGCTTTAACATTTTTGCATCATTAACTCCATACTTTGCCTACCAGTACTAGCCTGTTCTAATCGTTCGTTCCTTCTCAAGATATATAGGCAAGGTATGAGATGTATTAGCGAGATTCTTGCTCAAGTGAGAGAGTATCAAACAGTTTTGGTGGTTGTTGTATGTTGTATGAATTTTTCCTTTTCCTTTTTGTCTGAGGAAATGTATGTAGTAGGCACTGTTGACTATTTTGTATTAGACATGGTTTCATGTGCCCAAGCTGAACCAAAGCCTTCATTGAGAATTGAGAGGTAGTGAGGCTAAGTTCATAAACTTAGCATGAGGGCATGCTATGACAAAAAGGGGAAGTGCGCCTCCTCAAAAAGGTGTTTGATAGGAAGAGACTTTTAACCTCAAGAATGATGCAATGGATGGACATCTCACCCTGAAAGTACACCCACTGATATGGACCCTTAAAACGCTCTCCGAAATCGGTGCCTAAACTGTCACCAGATGTGACTCCTTTGTACAAGCACATGTGTGAGCAATATACATGTGTGCCTAATATACATGAGGACATGCGCCCACGGAGAATAATGTACTCTGTCACCAAGGAATGGCACCTGCAATGTGGCTGCCAGGCTACCTCTAACTCTACATTGTTGGCACCCCACCATGTGGCATGTCCATGTGGCTGCAAGGTCTCCTCTTGGTGGATGAGAACCTGCAAGAAGCTCCGTGTGGATGAGACTTTTCCAAGAACTCCACCCTTCCAACTAAGGGTCAAGACATCGCCAAGACCTCATTAGCACAGGCTTAATCTTTGTTCTCACCAGAGGATTTTCCACAGACAAATTGTGCTCCCTCTCTCGTACGCTCTAGCTCGATTGCATGACCTTCACCCATTCCCCTGAGTGACGATTCGACACGGATGATGACATCAACCCTTACTAAATGAAATATATCCATTAGTCATTATATGCTACTTTCTTTGTGAAGGTCTTTTTGTTAATGCTTTGTATGGTACAAAACTATTGTTTTCATAGTTTTGATAAAATCACCCAGAAGGCAAGTTGACTGAAATATTGTAACTTTTTTTTTGACCGGCAAAAATATTGTGACTCAAACTTGAAAATTCACAATAATCCGAACTAAAAGCAAGCGTTAATATATCCAGGCTTATCACAAGTTAGCAACTTCAGATGAGGTTGAACATTCTGGGCAGGGAGTTTGTCAAAAACTTAGGTTCTTTGATTATATATGTGGGAAAACTTATTTAACGTACCTGTACCCGTATCTAAATTTTGATCCATATTCACGTATCCTCCAGTTTTAAGTTAAGTTTGAGATGTCCGACACCTAGATATACTACGACATCCGATACCTCCCTTGTCCGTGTGTAACACAGGTTGAGGGAGGCAAATTTACTTCTCTCTTTGTCCTCCTTTAGACTCCATAGATGGGTTTTAATTGAATTATAATACCTTGAGATTGATTGCTTCTCTCTTCGTCTTCCTTTAGGCTCCATAGATGGGTTTTACTTGAATTATAATACCTTGAGATTGATTCGGAAGCACTAGTAATATTTGCGGGAGTACTTGTACCATGTTTAAAGGAGAACATAAATTTGGACCCGTGGATGGGTTGATGTGGCTTATCCCTAAAGATGGAATTACCAATACCATTTGGTGTGTGCGTGCGTGGAAGAATAACGATCTATTTAGAATGTGAATTTCACTCCCATTGGCAAGACAAACATGATCTCGCAGGATTAACAATTACATTCCAACAGCCGATCCGACCCATTAATGTTTATCAAACCTAGCCTCAGTGTCATGAGGTGTTGGCAGAAACTTGTAGGAATCGAACTCCACGTTTAATCCACAACGCCCTATGGATCTTGGAAACTAGAGTCGGAGTAATCACACAGCAAACAAAAACAATGCATAATAAACATAAAACGAAGAACGCACAGATATACGTGGAAAACCTGAATGCGAGAAAAGACCAAGGGAGCCACACCAGTCCACTATAATCAAAGAATCAATTGAGTACAAGTCTTCTCTCTGAGAACATTTTTCTCTCGCCTCCTCTCTTGTTTACACAGAAACTCTTAAGCCTAATTACAATGCATCTCCCCTATAAATAGGTAAGGTCCAATGGCCGAAAATGACCCTACCGAAAGTGAAAATACCGTTTTTGCTGGCACTTTGTGCCTTTAGGGCCCCACACCCTCGGGATGGAATATTGAAGGTTGTCTGCATCCCGAACAGAAACTAGCACCTTCAAGCAAGTGCTTGAAGATATCATTGATACCTACTAAATCAGTGTGTTTTTGGATGTATATAGCTCTCCTAATTTTTTATTGGCATTCTTTTGCATTTTCTGTAACATTTTCATGGTAAATCTGCATCATTGAGATGTTCTATTACATTAAAGTTCTGTAGCGTCAAGGATAATATTTACCCTTTTGAGTAAGATTTTCAAATTTTTAATGCTTAAATCGAACTTTAATGTATAGAATAGATGTAGGTGTCATGGTGTTGTATTGTGGATGATGGCCACATGCACACCTTAGCAAAGATGACATCAGTACATGACCTTGTAGAAAACTGAGTTATGTTATTTTGTATGTATTTTTCCTGAAGAACATTCTGAAGGTTCTGTTTGAAACCATCTTATTTTTTATGTCAATGTTTGGTTGAAGGTGAAATTTGTTTTGTGGGATAACTCGTGATGTCTAGGCTATGGGTTATCTGCAACATGCGGTACTTTTGAGAAAGCTTCGTTTTGTTCTCCCCTCTTTATTCTTATGGTGGTTAGATTGTTAGATAGGGTAATGAGGTAGCTACTGTTTGATAAAAGAAGAAGAAGGTAGCTACTGGCTTCTAGAGGTCGCCTGACTTGCCTCTACCCCCGAGATTTCTCATCCTTCCCATTCTTGTGTTTCTGTTTTCTCTTCCTGCAGTTCTTATTTGATTGTCACCCACTTCAGTATAAATGACCACCATGATTCTTTTTTCAACTTCTTGCGTGGTATTTAGGAATGTTTATTGTTACACTGGGTGCTGTTTTATGTACACTCATTGTTTATGAATTATGAGTTATGGCACTTGGCATATATTCATTTGAAAGATTCCTTTTTGTATAACAAAATGACTATAAATTCTTTACCCCTCTCTCTCTCTCTCTCTCTCTCTCTCTCTTTTGGGTACATATACAGAAGGTCCAGAACACATACTATGTCATTGACATTACATATCCTTCTTGGTTGGGCTTTGTAGGTCAATGTTGCTTACTTTTTTCTTTTCTCAGCATGTTGCTTACTTTTGATGTTATGCAGCCAAACTGGTAGATTGCAGATATTACTTACTTTTTTTTTTTGAACATCCAGATATTACTTATTACTTACTCAGAAAGGCCGTAATCATCATGGATTGGCGACACGTCAATGGGTATGCTTATATGTAGATTGTTTTGTTTTCAAGAAAGATAATTAGTGTTATTCATAATCTACAAACAGTGTCCAACTTCATTTTTTTGTTTGTTTATGCTGCAGTATGTTTTTGAACTGCTTTGCCAAAAAAAAAAAAGTATGTTTTTGAACAAACTTCTGCTTTTGTACCATAGACCAGAAAGTTTAGATGAGATTTTGTTGTTGTCAACTTCGTTAGGCGCGCAACTCTTGATTTTGTTAACAGATACGGGTGTTGAGATGGGGATTAGTTTGGAAGGCATAACTGAGGCGCAGATCATGAAATCCCTGGAGAACCTTGTTAAGGTTGGTGCAACTCTTAAATCTTGCTGCTGCTGCTGCTACTTCTGCTGTTTGCCTTCAGGTTCATTCATGTATCTGGGACATGTCGAAGGCAGTGGCGGATGCAAGAAAGATAGAGTATTTGCTGAATGCAAATTTATTTTCTAGTGTTCTTCCACACCGTCTTTTCTAGGTTGTCTTTATTCAAACTTTTTTCTCTTTGTTAGTTTTTGCATCAAGCTTTTGTGGATTATTGATTCATCTCGACATTAGGAATCGGAAAAGCAAACAACTATGAGAATTATCCCTATATTTTGGGAAATATCCAAGAAAAACTATGAAAAGACAGTTCGAACTAAACTAACAAACACAAATTTTTTTGAATAAATGCAAAACCTAGAAATAGTAAAGACAGTTGATGTGGAACAAACTGTCTTTTCATAGTTTTTTTTGGATATTTCCCAAAATATTAGGGTAATTCTCATAATTTTTTACTTTTCCAATTCCTCACATTGAGATGAATCAATAATCCGAAAAAGTTTGACACAAAACTAACAAACGCAATTTTTTTTTGAATAAAGATGAAACCTAGAAATAGAAATGACAGTTGGTGTGGAACAACAGTAAAGAAGTCGTATAGAAAAACGGGCTCAAGGAAAATTTTCAAGATTTTGAAGGGGCCAACATACTGGATTTTAATTCAAGTATCAGAGTCTATGCAGGATATTAGAGTCTATGCCTTCATCTTATTATTCAAAGCTTCGACCAAACCCATTCCTTGCCTGTGTTATAACATTGGACTCCTGCCTTCATCTTATCTCTAAGACTGCTAACAAAAAAGTTTCAGGCAAACCGATCAAGTAGTGATTGAGATCCCAACAATATGCTTTTTGACAGGTTAATTTTCTTAATGAGATTTATAAAGTGTGTGATTCTGATCATTGAAGTGGACCCTTAGCTGACATCTGTTAGAATAGTATTATGTGTGCTAGTCCCACATCGCCTAATTATATCATGTGATATGTCAGTGATAATATAAATAAATCTTTCTCGTATTAAGGTTAATTAACATCATATACACTTTCTCTATATTTGCTAGCATGGTATCAGAGCCTCCCTTAATCCAAATCCTAACCCAAACCCTAACCTAACCTAACCTAATATCATCGTTCACCATAGCCAACAGCCGATGTCATCCCATTCCCTTCCTGACGTCATCTCATCATCTTCATCTCCAACCCTAAACGACCCCTAAAACCATCCAAAACCCTCGAATCAACCTTGCTGCACTCGTAAATCATCCAAAACCCTCGAATCGATCTCTGAAAATCCTGAAACGACACTCAAAACCTTCGATCAACATACGAAAACCCTCAATCGACATTCAAAAATCCATCTGTGGTGTTCGAAACCCTAAAATGAGCACAGTAAACCTCAACCCAGATTTGTTCGACCTCTGTGAAACCCTATACGACTCTGTTACGACCTGGAGAACCCCAAATCGACATTGTTACGGACCACAAACTCCTTGTCAGCCTTCGCCTGACATCGTTCGTCCTTCTCCAGCAACCTACGACCCTTATTGAGGCTCGTTTTTTGTGATTTAAAGTCTCACAGAGTCGATCTGTGGTTCGTCTGTTCTTCTTCTGTACTCGTCAGAGCCGGATAAGTCTTGCCGGCAGTTTCTTCTGATATGTGGGTGCTTACTTGCTGATTCTCAGTCTCTATTTGCATTATTCTAACAACATCGACCCAAAAAATTGCTAACTTCATTGTTCACTTCTCAATTGCTGACCTCTCATTGCTTATGCATGCCTTGCATACGGCAACATACATTTCTGAAGAAAAACAGTTCTTCAGCATATTTGCATAATAATAGACCGGAATCTAAGGTAGATCATTATTTTAGAAGTTTAAGGTAGAAGACGAGTCTTGACAATAAATCATGCTAATGTCAAGCTCACCTGTTCAATAAACCTGCCTTGAACCCACCCCAAATGGGTTTAATTTATAATTTGAACGCCAATATATTACAAATAAAATCAACCCCTTTATGCTTAGAGAGATAATTAGGTAAGTAATTAGAAAAATAACTGATTGTCCATGTAAAGAGCAAAACACCTCCCCATCTTGGAAAAGAAGAGTGCTGTCATTTGGTGGGAGGCTTACTCTCATTAAATCAGTTCTTGGCAGCCTCCCCATCTTCTATTTCTCTCTCTTCAAAATCCCAGAAGGAGTTGCTAAAGAAATTGAAGGTATCCAAGCTAGATTCCTTTGGGGCAGCGATGAACTTAAAAGGAAAATTCATATGGTCTGTTGGAGCAAAATCAAGCAAACTAAGGAAAATGGGGGTCTCGGGGTGAGAGGAATTAAAGAAATGAATGATGCTTTAGTTTTAAAGTGGTGGTGGAGATTTTGTTCTGAAAAAGGGGCTCTATGGAGAAAGATTATTTGTGCCAAATACAAAATGGACTCTAATCTCTGGCTGCCAAGTATGATCATAAATAGGCATGTCTCTGCACTCTGGAAAGATATTGTCCAAATTGAGTAAAAAAAGCCCCTAGTCTTTTCCAAATTCAAAGAAAACATCAGCCTTTCAATTGGTGATGGAAACTCCATTAGGTTCTGGTCTGATGAATGGGATGGTGAGAAGCTGATGAGCATATTATTCCCTGGTATCTTCAGTGTAATTATCAACACAGAGGAATCTATTGCTGAGGTATGGCAAAGGAAAGAAGAACAATTTGGTTGGAATTTTGACTTTAGAAGAAGTCTATTCGTATGGGAAGCTGAGGAATTGGAATCTATGGTTCACCTCTTAAATGGTATGCAAATTAACTTCCATCATTGTTCTGACCACTTCTCTTGGAATGCATGCAATTCCAACTCATATTCTATTTCTTCTATGTACAAGCTATCCCTCATCCCAGTTTCAAATACTGAAATTAATGAAAGAAAAACAATCAAATGGGTCTGGCACAATGTGGCTCCTTTCAGGATCCAGTGTTTTGTTTGGATGGTGCATTTGGGAAAATTAAAAACTTGTTGTTGCCTTTAAAAGGGAAATGATAATGCCAAAACTCAAATTGTTGGTACCAAAACCAAAATTGTTGGTGCCAAAACATTAATTCCAAGTTATCATTGAATGACTTATTTGCCCTCTTCTACACCATTAACTTTTCACCATCATTTTAGTTTACAAAACTACCCTTGAATCTCTTCTTTCATCTTGTTTTCTTATTTTTTTCAAATCCACCTGTTCTGAAAAGCTATGCCACTTAATTCAACAAATTCAACCAAAAAAGTAATGCCACATAAATTCAACAAATTCAATAATCATCAATAATTCCAACAAATTCAACAAATTCAGGCACATAATTATCAATAATTAAAACATAAATTCCGAAACTTCTAAGATGTGATTAACAAATAATAATATTCTAGCCTTCACACAAAAACTCCATATTGCATCTCTTTTGGTGGAGGAACGTTCATCACCATTGCCTAGAAAAAGTTTTAAAGGGTTATGAAAGAAAAGTATAAAAATTACCAGAAAAATAAATAAATTTACTGTTAGCCAAAGCAAAAGAGATAAAAAAAGAGAAGTCATTAAATCAAGTTATGATATTACAATAAAAAAAAATACAAGCAAATACCTTAGCTCATCCATCCAAGCAAAACTACTCTGTGGAAATAGGAATTTGGTTGCCAGCCACATCCATGCTACTTCCTTCATAAGCCATACCAATTTCACAACTCGAATTCATTCCATTTAGCCCTAATTTGTCTCGACATGTTCGACTGTTATGACCGGCAGCTTTACAAATACTACACTTTCGTGGTGCGTCAATGAGCTCAAATTTTGAAGAATTCCGTCTTGTAGAACTTGGTTCTTTCCCCCTTTTCGACGCCGGTGAACGTCCTTTATGAGTTTGAATATCCGGCTCAAAAAGCATCGGAAGTGATGGATGTACAAGTTGAGAAATGCTCTCTTGAGCATGTTCCTTTGGAGCAGCAACATTTCCAGCTTCTACACCATTAGACATAGACAAAGATGTTATATCAATCCTCCATTGCGATTGTATTGCATCAAGAGGTAATATCTTGTCTTTCCAATCAAGCATCATATGTGCACAAGGAAGACCCATGCTTGCCATGAAGTGCCCCGTACATGTTGGTTGCATTGTGCCATGTCTCATCATTTCATATTGCTTAAGCAGCTCTCCCATAGCAAATAGCGACACACGAGTAACAAGTTCCTTAAAGAAAAGAATATTGGATTTGTGAGGTATCCGGATACTCTCTCTTGAGAGTTGAGTCTTTAGCTCATTAAATTCAATTTCAATTGCAAGACATCTTCACATCTTGGAGATCACCTGTTGAAACTAGCAAATATCTTTTCAATTTTGCATGTGCACTATCCGCCCTAGAAGAGGCACGATTTCCAAAGTGAGGACACTTATCAGTCCACCCCTTCACAAACTTTTCTTTGAATGGGAGCCATGTCATTCGAATATACGATACCACTTCTTGCTTCTCTTTGTACAACAGTTCAAAAATGTTCCAAGCTTGCTCAAACATCTCTTCATTTTGAGAGCTAATCACTTGGTTCCAAATAGGCAAAAATGTGCTCCAGTCTTCTTGATGTTCAAAGCGAGGCTTGCAATTTGCCAAAATATTTTTTTTCAAAATGCCACACACACAGAAGATTAGTAGTTGCCGGAAAGACAACTTTTATAGCATTCATCAAGGCTAATTCCCTATCGGAAACAATGACAGATGGTTGGCAAGATGGACCCAATAGGTTACTAAACATTCTTAAAGCCCAAGCATAATCATCTTCTCCTTCTTTTTCCAAAAATGCAAAACAAGAGTAGAATGATTTTTGTTGAAACTTGAAACCCCAATAATGTCAAGTAGAGGCATCTTGTATCGGTTAGTCTTATAGGTGCAATCCATTACGAAAATAGTTGGATAGCTCTTTGTCAATATGATTGAGAGAGGGTGTGCATAAAAAAGATGTGTCAAATGACCATTTTGATCATAGGCAACTTTAAAAGTAAAATCACCTTGACAAAGCTCATCAAACAATGCCTGGATCATAGTTCGTCCCGCCAAACTCTCCCTTCGAAGCTTATTCTTCATATTGTAGATTGTTCTTGACACAAGTTTCTTATTGCTCTGCCCAAGTAAAGAAAGAATTTGACGCGAAGGAACTCCTGATCTTGTCATTTCTTCAATGGTTATGATCTATTCTTTCGACAAACGGCAGCAATAAGGATGTCCTGCCATGTCACTAGAAGGTTCATGATTGTGTGACCCATTTTTCACTTTGAACACCCAAAATCCATCATCTTGTCTTTTGCAACGAATTTCAAAAGGACGGTTTATAAGGCGGGTTTCCGTTTTCCTTTGTCGACGCTCCATGGGGACATACCATTTATTCCGGTAATAACCACCTCTATCACAACCAACAGTAGCATATCTACTAGGGGTGTCCATGGATCGGATCCGATCCGATCCGCTCAGAGCGGATTGTGGTTTTTAAGATCCGGAACCGATCCGTAGGTGACATACGGATGGATCGGATCGTTACGGATCGGATCGGGCGGATTTGATAGATTAAAGAAGGATTATTGCGCGGATTGAGCGGATCCGATCCGATCCGGTCAAAACGGATTTGGGTTTTTAGGATCCGCAACCCATCCGTACATACCTCGGATGGATCAACGGATGGTTCGGATTGGTCGGATTAGCGGATCGGATGATCCGTTGGACAGCCCTAATATCTACCCTTCGTGGGCGTTTTGATAGATATTGCATACCCTTGCATTGAAAAAAACTCCCGAAGAGTGTCGAGAAGTTCGTCACGCGACTCAAATTTCCAGCCAAGCTCTTCAAGCATATCATTCTGTTTTTTTTCTTTACTTTCTTGGTTAGGAGTGTTGATTCCTCCTTGTTCAAGTACCAAATCAATTGAACTCTCAACAATGCCCTCGATTGTTTGCTCACTTTCCATGATTCTTGCTCATTAAATCTACATTATGAAAAGTAGAAAAGAATTTTACATTTTGGTAATAAACGAGAAAAGTTACATAAAAAATACTCAGAAACACTCTCCATCCTTGCTATTCCTTACAGAAAAAAAGGCACGAAAAAACTAGAATATGAGATTCAACCTTGGTGCAAAAGGGTGAATAACTGATTGGTGACTCATAACTTCTTATACAAAAAAGAACATCTCATGAACATTTGTTAGCAAAGAATAAAGTTGCTCGCCCTTATTTTGGTCTGTCAAGGGAGATGAAATGGTTTTGTAGTCATTCGTTACAAGAATCTCATGTGAACAGAGCCTATAAGTTATCTCTTGCTCAAGGGTCTAAACCTCTTTTGGTCTGGAAAAGTAGTAGTTATGGTTATGTCTTAGATTAAACTAATCTACAATTGTGTCAACTACTTTGCTGAATATCTAAAAATGATGTAGGCGTGTAAGCTCCCTGCATTTTCATATGACGAATCACGTGAGGGTCTGGGTTTTAAGCCTCTAAAGCGGTGGAATAGAGATGGAAATCTCAAATGCATATAGTTTTGCTAAAATTTAGAATAGACAGTAGAAGAGCAATAAAATTATGGAAAACTCAAATAAAAAAACCAATAATTCCAAAGATCTACAATAGTCAAAGCAAGATGTACCTTGACTAGTAGTTTGATTAATCAATAATGCACAGGAGCCGATCTGAGCTCTCGAGGAAAATGGATGAAACTTGGAATGGTTAAACTAAACACTCGTAAAAGAAGTTTGAAGGGTTGTAAGGGGCGGTTTTGTAAAAACAAATTATGATGAAAAGTAATTTGAGGGCAGTTAAGTCATTCAATGAAAGGTACAATTAATGTTTAGGCACTAACAATTTTGGGTTTTGGCAGGAACAATTTGGGTTTTGGCATTATCAGCTCCCTTAATTAATTAATTTTTTTTTTACAGAAACATGCCACCAGTCATTGTGGTGGTCCTGGAAAATACCCCCGCCAATGAATCGGTGTTTATGGCCATGTGAACCGCAGTCCGTAATTAACTTGAACCAATTTGGTTTTTGAGGTTTCCAACCCGTAAAGATCCAATTGTGAGCCCGGTTTATACCACTGATTTGGAATGATGCAATTTATCATTTCGTTGCTGCTAGTGCTCGATGATATGGTTATGCTAGGTCTACGGCCAACTTGATAGTAATTTTATTGCAAACGGCGATTCTTGTTAAGCCAAATGTGCCAGCTTGCAAAAGGAAATATGGTTGCCAAACATTTATTAGAGAAATCCTAGAAGAAGATTGACAGTTTGCTTTAACCCAACGAGGAGAATCAAATGCAAAGAAAAATCTTGTACATCCATTGCCAAGGATATCCATACTTCCCTTGCACATAATTAGTCCAATCAATATACTAAAAGAATGTAGTTGGCCCTCCCAAAACTCTCCAAACCCCAATCCCTCAATTCTCAGATTTTTTTATTTTTTTAAAAACATTCAAAAATCCCACCACATTACATGTGTCCTCCACAAAATACACGTCTCAACCGCTCATGAACACCAGTTCAAAAAAAAAAACCTGCTCATGAACACACGGCAAGGATGACGCTTCATCCCTCAGATGAACACACGACAGTTAGAGAAGAAACCGCTACTTGTAGTTGAAAAACCATTCAAACACAAATTTCTTATCCACTGTAACTGGCTAACTACCACATACTATTTCCTACCCATGGTAACTGCCTCCTTCCACATAATGGACTCCAACGAAGGGTTTTGGACGACCAAAGTTTTGCCGTAAAGGAAAGGCTAAAACATGGGGTTCATGACTTTCAACACCACCAATCTCCACATCTTGCAACTTTCACCCATTTACTTTTAAGGTAACTCAGATTTTTTTGGTAAGTTGCTTTTTTGCTTTTGTTTTCAACGTTTTGTTATGTTATTGCGAGTAAAATATTATAGTAGTACTGAATTTTTCGTAATGTTATTCTTTATTTCCATCTCACATTATTTTTACATGTTTGTTGTTTATATACTAACTGTATAACTGATATTACTATCAGAATACCATAAATTGTGTTTAATGTTTACATGTTATCATTATCTTATTCTAGATATACTATGCCCGTATGGTTTGATCCACATGCTATCCATTTCCTACTGATGCTTACATCCACAGGTTTTGATTCAAGCATGGCTCGGCATTCAAGAAAGGAATTGTTTCTATTTGCATTATCAATTCTCAAAGGTTAGTTCATGTTTATAATTACAAATACTTCCAATCTTTCTTCTCCTACGTAATGTTGGAGAATCGTTAACTTTTAATTTCAAATTTTTCCTCACAGTGCCATTTCTCATTGATGTTCACATCCACAGGTTTTTGAGATTCAAGTAATGTGTACATGATTCAAGAAAGGGTTTATTTCTGTTTGAGTCAAAGGTTGGTTCAATTCTATTAGTGCATTTTGTTTGCTCTATTTTTGTGTACCTTTTATTTTCTTTGCTCTATTTTTTTTCCTATTAGCGCATTTTGTTCGAAAATATCAAAAAATCCTTTTTATTGTTCGAGCAATTTCTCAAATTTGCTTTGATTTCTTTGTTCAGGTTTGATCCTGTGAGTAATAGTAAAAGGTAGCCGTGGCGTTGGCTAATCAAATTTAAATTCCACTTGGGCAAGTTATTTTTGAAAAGGTAGTGGCACGGTCCCCGAGTTTGCATTTTATGTTTTTCCTCTATAATGAGATATGGTACATGCAAAAAAAGAAGATGTCATTGTACCCTTTCGACACACGAGAACACAAAAAATCACCAATGTGAATTTTCTCCCCTGCATTGAACGGGAACAATGCTAGACATGTTATTTGATGTATGATTGGTGTCCACCTGCTACCCATTGTGCCATGTACATACATTATGTGAGCATATTAATCTTGTCCGTGCATTGCACAGGTTCAACTCTAGTTGAGTATGTATATGATGGTTAATCCGGCTACTTATTTTTAATTGTGGGAGGAAGGGAGGGAGAGGACAAGATGAAATGGGTCTTACCCCCACCGACTATGGTTGGGCAGGCTATCCTTTAGGAAAATGGTCATCATAACTTTCATTGTCTAATCGGCTATAACAAGGTTTAGCATAACAAACATAAGAGATTTTTCAGCAGGTCAAGAAGACCATGTCAACGTTGTGACACGGTGTACCAAAAACATTTACATAAAAAAATTTACATGAAGAAGACATTCCTACTTTGGGCCACATCATTTAAATAATTAATGTTTAGACGAAAGTTCAAACATTAATCGACTTTGTGCAGATTTAAAAGTTAATATCTTAAATCCTTCCAAATTCAAAGACTCGTGGTTGGGAAGTAACAATATTTTACAGCAATTCCAGAAAATAATTCCATTATGTAGTAACATAAAGAGTTAATTAAATAATCAAATTTTATTTGGACACCACGTAAGTTTTCATCCGAATCAATTTGAACAGTTATGTTTCCATCCGTTTTTACTATGATTGCACCATTTTAATTATTACCTATTAATATATGTAGATATGGTTTCCTAAGGGCATCTCCAACAGATGAGCCATCTCTTCGGCGAGGCTATTTTGGCAACGGAAATGGAGCAATTAAAGACCCAGTAGCCTCGCTGTCGTCCTTGCCATTTCCTTTCTCGCCACAGGCAGCGAGGTACAGAAGCCTCGCTTCTTCCTCCGGCTGCTTTCTTCCGTTCGCCTCCTCCTCCGGCGAGAATCTCTCTCTCTCCGTTTCTCTCCCTAAAATCATTTTGACCCCAGATTGAAGAAGCTATCGTCGAGACGATCAAAACCACGCAAGACCCGTCACCCAACGGAGTTCACCGGAGCCGTCACGCGCTGTTCAAAGGCAGTGCGTGATGGGAGAGTGAGATCCACTCGCACGCGTAGACGTCACGCGCCCGTCTTCCTTCTTCCCGTTTGTTTTTTTTTTTAATTTGTTAAGGCTGCTGGGTTCTACCCATGTTTGGAGCTAGGCAAAACACATTTTTCTTGCCAAAATGGTTATAAATTTGTCGAGACAAATGGAGATGCTCTAATTAAGGGATAGTTATTTCATGGACGAACCAAAATAGTAGATTTCATATTCGAATCAAGACAACAGCCATAGTAATTTGGATACCATCCAATCAGATTTCATGATAAATTCATACTTTAATTCATGTTACAGTTAATGACAATTTATTTCCTGAAAAATGAATCAAACCATCATGCGTGTATGATGATTGATAGTATAAACGAAGGAAAACAATTTTGGTTTTCACACACAGTGAGTGGGAGTATAAATGGAAACAAAGAAATCATCAAGATCTGACTTTTCCTCCGTTTGGTTGACGAAGAAGCTCAGTCATTTCAGTTGAACATATCCACCACCACATTAAACTTCGTTTTACCCATTCGAATCCATTGTCAACTTTTTCCTTCGAAATCGAGCCATGATACACCGTCGTTTGTAGCCAACCAATCCTTTTCTGAGGAAATCAAGCAAATCGAGGAAGTCTGAGTTTTACTACGGCGACTGGGATGGCGACAAAGGTCGTGGTAGTTGACGGCGATGAAGGTCAATGGTGGAGAGAATGTGGATGTTTTTTCCCATTCCTTGGTTTTTTTTTCTTTATCGGCGTTTTCCATATCCCGAACTCAGGGATTATGACTCAAAGTTCATGAATTGTTCCCGATTTTCCGAGCCTATGTATTGGATGTTCGCCAAAAATTCTGAGAGCAAATTTTAATATTTTAGCTTTTAAAAAGCTGTTATGAGTATTTGTTCACAACAAATTTTTGTAATCTACGGATTCTTAGATACTAAAATATGAAATAAATCAGATTCTAGAGAAGCTAGTGAGTATTTGTTCACAACAAACTTTTATAATCTACGGATTCCTAGATAATAAAATAGGAAATAAATCAGATTCTAGAGAAGCCAGTAAGTAATTGTTCACAACAAACTTTTATAATCTACGGATTCCTAGATACTAAAATAGGAAATAAATTAGATTCTAGAGAAGCCAGGTTTCGATGCTTTTCAGATAAGATTTTAGAGAATCTACAAATTCCTAGATACTAAAATAAGAAATAAAACCAGATTTTAAAAAAGTAATTGTTTTATTCCAGCTTTATCATAAACCCATGTATCTACTTCAATTAAAGTCTGAAATTTAGAATATGCAAAAGAATCTGAAGTTAGAATATAAAATCTGCATCCAGAGCAATCGCAAAAATGTCCAAGTCCCTCTCTATGCTTTTCTCAACCAATGGTGAATTTTATTTTCCTTTTGAGTTAATTAAATATTCATCCTAATCAGCCATCCTACATAAGATTTCATCCCACCCTCTTTTCGAGCTTATGTTTTCATCCTTTTAAAGTGTGAATTACCTATCTTACCCTTCTAATCAAATATTCACACACATGCGCGCGCGTGCACGCCCATATATATATACACTCCCCTTCCAATGTGGGATCCCATAAATTGGGCAAAGTGCGGGAGCCTTTCTTGGGTTGTTGGATCTCAGCCAACGGCTGAGATTAGAAGCCTCATTAAAGGTGATCTCATGGGTCAATGGTTCGGGTCATGTCCATTTGCGGGTCGAGATCAAATTCGAGTTAAAACCCTTTTTCCCCAATTCCCCTCTTCTACATTCCAAATTTGCGAGAGAGAGAGAGAGAGATATAGAGGGAGGATAAACGACGATCGAAGAAGAGGAAGAACAAATCGGCCACACCACCATCGATTTTGACCACAACAAAGGACAAACGATGATCGAAGAAGAGGAAGAACAAATCGGCCACACCACCATCGATTTTGACCACAACAAAGGTCTCTCTCTCTCTCTCCCTCTCCCCTTCTTTCTCTCGCATTCTCTGTAACTAGGTTTTTTCTTCTTTTGAAATTTGTGGGTTTCACTAACTGATTTTAGGGGTTTTGTACATGAAATTAGGGTTTCTTTAAGAAAATGATTTCATTGTGAAAGAGAGAGAGAAGACAAATGACCATCGAAGAAGAGGATTCATAAATTTTCGGAGACCACCAACGCACCACCATCGCTTTTAGGGTTTTCAAATTCTTGAAAGTTGGGGTTCACAACTCTGAAAATTGGTCTTGGTCTTTATAAAGTTTTTGCATCAATGAGGAGTAAATCCTTGGTGTTGATTGAAAAGATATCAAATATAAAGTACGCCAGTATGATATATATTAAACAAATTCTTCACATACCCCATATGGTTTGGGTAATTTCATTAATTTATTTTTTTTCTCATACCCCATATGTGACTATGCAGATATTGGAATCAAAGTAGAAAATCACACCATTTTTAGTGTATATTACACGATATCCGAAGCTCGAAAGCTCAGTTACAGAGAACACGAAACACTATAAAAACTAGGGTTTAGGCCGAGAGAGAGAGAAAGAGAGAGAGAGAGACAGATATACCTTGGTTGTGGTCGAATCAATGATGGTGTGGCTGATTTGTTCTTCCTCTTTTTCGATCGTTGTTCATCTTCTCCCTCTCTCTCTGTCGAGCAGATTTGGAACGTAGAAGAGGGGAATTGGGGAAAAACTCCAATTGGATCTCACCCCGCAAATGGACATGACCCGAACCATTGGCCCACGAGATCACCCTATAATGAGACTTCTAATCTCAGCCGTTCCAACGCCCAGGAAAGGCTCCCGCACTTTGCCCAATTTGTGGGATCCCCATATATAGTATATGCGCCCATCTTCACATGTGGGATCCCATACTTTTCTTAAAGTGTGAGAGTCACCCAGTTCTCCTATTTTTGGTTCAAATTTTGACGATCCGAAACTTTCAATGCGTTTAAAACATGTTTTTAATGGTCTACGCTAGGATCCGTAAAAAAAAAAAAAAAAAAACTCGAAAAGTCTTGATCCGATCAATTTTTCATACAAAACCCTAGATATATATTTTTATGAAGAACTACTTGGATGAATCCCTTCTGCGTATTTTTTTTTTTTTACAAATCCTCATGCAGACCTTGAAAAACACATTTTAAACACATTGAACGGTTCGGATCATCGAAATTTATAGGGGATCCATCGCGATCAAGCTTATCTCTCCACTAATTACCTCTAATTAGATCGCAACGGAGTTTTCTCCCTCACGATTTTCATTTGGAAATTGAGGTGACAAATTCCCAACCTTTTTCGTGATTTTGATTGAATTGGTCTTGGACGTTTCGAGAAGAATTGTGACATTAAAAAAGCTTAGATATGTTATTCCTCGATCTTACTATTTTGTTGTTTTGTTTTTGTAACGACCCTGATCTTTGATAAATAAAAATTTCGTGATAAAATCAAAACTAATAGATTTTGGTAATTATTATTATTTTTTTAAAAAGACTAGTCTTTGATATATATACTTGTCTACTAGGAAAACCTCCATGCACATGCTTACATTAAAACTCTAGGATTCACACATGTGGGAAATTTCACCATCTTATTCCCCAAGTTTAGGCACATGCGCATTCATGCACATGCACTTATGTAACTAGCACCAAAAACCCCTTTAAGTGAGGATTTTCTCCTATAAACCCTAATCCTATTTTCCTACAACTATTTCCTCATTTATTACCATATATTCTCTCATTCAAAACCTAGATTTCCTAAGTACTAACCAAGATTTCTCGAAGATACTCCTAGATTTCCTAGTCTATTAGGCATATGTCTAATTGTCTAAGATTGTACATGTAGAACTAGTACATTACACTACCTTATATTTACATGCATACACATATAATTGTACACAAAGAATCCCATAGAATTTCTTTAGGATTCCCTCATTAAATTCTTAGATTTCTAAGTACAAACCTAGATCCTAAGGAATAAACATAGATTCTCTCCTAGATTCCACTAGTCTAATAGGCTCATGTATATTATTTATACTCATGTATGTATAATTAGCACCCAAAATCCCCTAAAACAAGGTTGGTCATGCAAACCTTAAACCCTAAATAGTCTACTAGATTTTTCCCTCAAGATTGTAACATTAAAACCCTAGATTTCCTAGAAGAATAAACCTAAGATTGGCTAGGATTCTTCATGATGAAGCCTATGGATTTTATTCTTCCAAATCCCATGATTCTTGGCCATTTAATGAGAGCACATGGAAGAGATGAGAGACGGAGAGAGAGCTAGTGAGAGGGAGAGAGGAGGGGGTGCCCATTGCCTATAAATACAGGCCGTGCCTCCTTGTTTTCTTCACACCAAAATCCTCTCAACCTTTGTAGTTCTTTGTAGATTTCTAGAGAGAGAAACTTTCACACTTCTCTTGAAAGAGAAAGCACAACTCGTTCTTCCTCATTCAATCTAGCGCCGCCACTCTCCATCACCAAAAGCCGACCTCCAATCCATAAAGTAGTAGAAAAGTTAGTAGTTGAGTTCAAGCTTACGGAAGTCTAGTTGTTACGCCGTCCAAGGAAAAACAACCTAGCTTTCGCGTCTTTCAACTAATCATCGGAATTAAGGTAGATTACTATTTCCCCATTTTCTAAGTATATTATTTTCACGTTGTTATAATGTTCGTAGATACTTCGATCCAAAATCCTAAGTATATTATTTTCACGTAGTTGTTATGATGCTCAGTTTTCTACTTAAAAGTTCCTAGTCGTTACTAACTTGAAATGTTTTCGGGAAATTTAGTCGTTAATTCTTAAAAACACTTTCTTACTACTACATAGTCATTTTAATGACCGTTTAGTGATTTGACTTATCAATTTTACGCCATTATAATGCCTGATTGGTTTTTGGAAAAACATGTAGTCGACTAGTCTTTTTATAAATCACCTTGCTTATGGATTTATCACGAGACATGAGATTTTCTTAAATGTGACTACGTAATAGTTCATCACTATTTCCTACTAACCCTAGATTGGTTTTCGAAAAGAATCGCGTATGAAAAGCTATGATTTTATGTGACACATTTTATGAGAAAGTTGCATTGTGTTGAAACACGTTTTATGAAAAGTTACATGTTCATGAGACATGTTGCATATTCACGAGACATGATACGAGATTGACACGACATGGTTTTTAAAAAAAATGAATAAATGATTGCTTACGAAAAAAAGATGAGAATGAAAATGGATTGATTGAATAGAATTGAAATAGATGCGGTAGTGCAGCTTGAGCACTGTCCCAACTTTGTATAGAGAACTTGGTTGTCATTGGTGCTAAGCGTGCACAACACATAGTGGACAGACCTTGTGCCATGCTGTGGGGATCAGTAACATGAGCCATCAGGGACTATGTTTTCGTGTGTGTTACGGGGTGAACGGATCTTGTATCATGTTGTTGAATATCGGTGATACAAGACGGCTGGGATCTCGAGTGGAAAGGTTGGTTACCGTTAGTTGAAAGGAGACGTAAACAGGCCAATAACTTTCGTGTGATGGACTACGGGCCCGGAGGATTGAAGCAGCGCCATAAGAGTGGATTGACTGGATTGTGTCCCGGAGGACGGAAACAGAGCCCAAACTTAGATAAATTTAAAGAAGAATGCCGACTCTGAAAAATAATACGAGACACTGTTCTATACGTTCGATACACCTGTTTGCATTGACACAAGCATCCCATCATGTTTTAATATTTCCTGTTGAGCTTTTACTACTTATTTTTGTTGAAATCTTTTAAAACTGCTAGTGTATGGATATGGGGTAGTGGTTTCCATTGAGCGTTATCACTCACGTTGTTGTACTTGTGTAACCCTGACATAATACCACAATGTTGCTCCGTGACTCTGATGTATTATGCCAGACAATAGAGATAAATATGAGAAATTCTGTAGCTTGAAGGCACATAGAGCTGGACCGGACACTGTCAGGGCCGACGACAGTGCTGAGCATTAGAGAAACCCTATTCGTCCGTGGTAGAGAATAAATGTATTTGACAAGGAGAATTGTGTAATTCCCAAAGTGGAATATTCTTGTAAGACTCTATTTATTATTTATATAATAAATATAACGTTCCTAAAATTAGGGGCGTTACAATTTCTGTTTTAATTTTCCTGCCAATCATGACCGAATGGATCTCAGTTACCTTCTTGTTCCTCGATTGGAAGCATGGGAATTGAGGTATGTTCTTTGACGATTTTCTTTGGAGCTTGGATCAGATGTGGAGGGGGAGAGAGAGTGTGTGTGCAATACTTTAAAATTTAACGTGATTTTTTACATGAATAATTTACATATTCAAGCTTACAAAATAAATAATTTGGCCCATCAAAGAAAATAACGAGAGTTCTATCTTGCGTGAGAAATGGAAAATCACCACATGGGATTATTTCAGATGGGGGATGGATTTATAATGTCCGCTATGCACAATAAGAATGTTGAACACTCATTATTAGGCCTATGCCAGGTCATTTAATTAATCTAAACTATTTAAGTTTTGTTTTTCTCGCAAGGCATCCGGCTTGTATGAGAATTATATTTGATTAAACACCAATAGCTATATGATAATATTGTTTTTAGAAAAATATTGAATAGTTGAAATAAATAAATGGTATATTAAATGTTCTGCGATCATATATCTATCAGTGTCCGATCCCGTTAATTCTTTCCACAAATCACCTGCTTGAAGAGGCAAAGCAAGCGAACATTTTAGATCAAGCTAAAAAAACCCAAAATATGTCCATAAATAGAAGCACAACCACACGAACGAAACCATAGACGACAGACCCCTCTTCAAATCCGAACGGATCCATAGTTTTGCTAAACTGGATAGTGAAAGTCGGTTGTAGACAAGAGAGCCCAAGGGTTAGTTGATTGGTTGGTAGTTTTGTTCCACGTACAATTAATTACTGTTCAATTCTTGTAAATTCTTAAGTCGCGTCGACGGTCTGCTTATGAGTTATGACTTGACCAGAAAGAGATTAATTGTGGTGTGCGTTAGGAGGCTGGACACCCTGACCGTAGAGGGGGGAAAAAACCCGAGTCCTCCAAGTACATATAGATGATGCAATTCAGAAAGTATGAATATTTCAGCTTTGGTTATAATTCCCCCAAATATATACTACTGCTATTTTCTCTGCCCTATTCTCTCTCCCCCCGCCCTCTCCCTGTGTGTGTTTCTATACGGTATCTTCGTTTTTGGGTCTTTCTGCCTGTAGTTGTTTAGAAGATCTTCGTTAATACTAGTATTAGCAAAAGTCTGTTCCTTTAATTTTTCTTTCTGGGTATGTTAACCTCCATCTTCAGCAGCAGCTGCAGAAGAAACTATTTGATGGGAATCTGGCATTAGCGTATATCTATCCAGTTTATTAGATTGACAATATGTCTCAGACAAACTGGGAAGCTGATAAAATGTAAGTTTTTCAATTTATTTCACTCTTTATTTAGTTTTCCCCTTGTTATCTTCTGTTAGATTTGGGTTTTCTCTATTTGATTTTCTGGGTTTTGTCTTTTCAATTTTCTGAACCAATTTCCTTTTCCATAAGTTCCTGTCGTTTAACTTATTGGTGAGTTCTAGGGTTTCGGCTGGGAACAGTTTTCTTGGCCTGTTTTTTTTGGTTGGGGTTTTAAATATTTTGAGGTATGGATGTTACTAGGTTGGATTCTACCTGTTATGCATCTTCCCTTCTTTCTCTTTTTCTGGGTCTTGTAGTTTTTGAGCAGTTTTTGGGATTTGATTTGTTCACTAGTACCAGTTTTCATTACTGGGTCCGGGAAATTTGTTGGGTTTTGGTTCCATTGCTGGATTGTTTGAGGTGTGATATTTTATATTTATTTTCTTACGAAGTTTCTGATGTTTCACCTAATATCTGATGCGCCATGTTTATTCTTGGATAACAGGCTCGACGTGTATATCCATGACTACTTGGTAAAAAGGGATCTAAAGGCTTCTGCTCAGGCTTTCCAAGCTGAAGGGAAAGTATCCTCTGACCCCGTTGGTAAGATTATTTGATATTGTTCAAGTGGTCCCAAAAGAATTTTTTTTCGGATGTGTTAATTATGGGGCATGTGTATTTCAGCTATTGATGCTCCTGGTGGTTTTCTCTTCGAATGGTGGTCGGTGTTCTGGGACATATTTATTGCTAGGACTAACGAGAAGCACTCAGAAGTTGCTGCATCTTACATTGAGGTTGGTCTGAGAATCCAGTTTCATGTGCTTTGCTGCGTGGATTGAATCTTTCTTTGGTTGCAATAGTCGTCATAAAGTTGCATATGGGTGACTTGTATGACCCTTTTTTCCTTCCACTCTTGTCCCGAATCAATCATGTGATTCTCCCCAGAAAGCACTTATTATTTTTATGAAACAGAGAATATATCGTTCTACATGTTCTTTTTTGGAAATGTATCTTCTTGCCTTGTTTCCATTTTCTAAAATGGGAAATCCATAAAATCTACTGGGTTGATTTTAGCAAATGAGGAATCCATTAACAACCTCAAAATCAAAGATTTTAGCACATGGTTTCTGCATTTGCTAAAATCAACTATGGATTTCCCATTTTAGCAAAT
The DNA here is from genome assembly GCA_036023075.1 of Gaultheria prostrata. NCBI lineage: Eukaryota > Viridiplantae > Streptophyta > Magnoliopsida > Ericales > Ericaceae > Gaultheria > Gaultheria prostrata. Next base: position 21,386 of record JAXBDA010000617.1, on the reverse strand, counting down.
GGGAAACAAGGTAAGTAATATTGTGCGAGGCAACTCTCACCTCAACACTTAGCTTTATCTGCCATTTAGCGGTTTACTTAATAGGCTGAAGTATAACGTGCTATGAACTATCAAGAATTGCAGTTATCGATTTGTTTTTTTGGCTGTGGCATGAAAACATGGGCGGAGCCATGTAGATAGATACAAAGTACAAACGGAGTCACTTGACCCAACTCATTTTGATTTCTCCTACGAGTATTTGATAGTTGATAGTATTACGAATGAGGTTATTATGCATTGTTTTCAAAATAGTCTTTGGGACCGGTTATAAAGCAAACTCAGATTTATTAGAGTATATCTACTATATAATTAGCCTCTTAATTTAGTAATGATTTGGATTAGTAAATACATAAAATATCATACACATAGATCAAATTTTTGACCCCACTTAACTAAACTTTTTAGCTCCTCCCCTGCACGAGAACTGCGTACATGAAGTGCACGTTTGGGTTTCCTATTTGATTGAGAGCAAGCTCTGTCCTTGATGGCGGAATCGGTTCCTTCTAATGAAACAGATTCAGAAGGCTCATATGCTGGATAAATCTCCGTCTCATACCTTCTGGCCATTTTTGGGAAACTTTTTACGGGGACATGTATATTGCAGTCAAGTTCAAATAGAAACACATTAATTTTTACTATTCCCCATTAATCCACACTGATGAATATATCTATAATAGGTATTGTTTTGGGGAACAAAAAATTTATACTTCGACCTTTTAGAAAGGACTAACTATTTGGGACATCCCAAAATAGAAAGATTGGTCCAGCAATATGGGATGGAGGGACTAATATGTTTCTATGTTTGAGAAAGATTCGATGATTTAATTATGAGGTACCCTGAATTTATTGTAGGAAGTTTGTTGAGTTCTTGTGTAAATATTGGATTTCAAAACATGCTTACCTGGAAATTACAGACTCAGTTAATTAAAGCTAGGGAACAGCAGCAGCAGCAGCAACAGCAGCAACCTCAACAACCGCAGCACCCACAGCAGCAGCAGCATCAAATGCAGATGCAGCAGCTCTTATTACAGAGGCATGCTCAACAGCAACAGCAGCAGCAGCAGCAGCAGCAACAGCAGCAACAGCAGCAGCAACAACAGCAGCAGCAACAGCAGCAGCAGCAACAGCAGCAGCAACAGCAACAGCAACAGCAGGCACAACAGCAGCAGCAGCAGCGAAGAGACGGGGCCCACCTACTAAACGGAACAGCTAATGGGCTTGCTAGCAATGATCCTCTTATGAGACAAAACCCTGGTACAGCTAATGCTATGGCTACAAAGATGTACGAGGAAAGATTAAAACTACCATTGAGGGATTCTTTAGATGATGCAGCTATGAAGGTACTACCGTGTTATTTGGCTTTTCTTGAAACATAAAAGTTTGTCTGTGTTTAACCACATTGGACTTTTATTACAGCAAAAGTTTGGTGAGAATGTGGGCCAGCTTTTGGATCCAAACCATGCATCAATACTAAAGTCGGCTGCGGCAGCTGGCCAGCCTTCAGGGTACTTTCTGTGCAATGTGATTACTTTTGTCTGTTGTTGAAATGATCTTGCTCCACATGGTATCTCGCTCACCAAAAAGAAGTCAAGAAATGTGGGTTCTCCATGGCATTTGCGTTCATTCTGGTTGTACATGTCTATATATAAGTCGACGCTGGATCTCAAGAGACAAGAAATGACATTTCCCTCTGTCAGTGCTGCTAATAACTTTTATGCATTAGTTTAGCATGGAGAGTAAAATGAACCGCTTTGCATCTGAGTTGTTGCTGTGCGTACTTATGCCATCCAATCTGTTGTTTGACACTTTGACCTGGCAATGACTTATGTGTGCAACTGCAGACTATATTCAGTAAAGTTATGGGGAGAGCAAAATGAACTGCTTTGCATCTGATGCATGTTTTGTTGTTGTTATGTGTGCTTATTTTCAGGCAAGTGCTGCACGGCACAGCAGGTGCTATGTCACCGCAAGTTCAAGCTCGGAATCAGCAACTTCCTGGGTCTACACCAGTTAGTAATTTTCTTAAGTTGCAATATTTTTTTAACTCTATAGCCCTTTGTTGGTGTATTGAATGTGTGTATGCAGGAAATAAAGACGGAGATGAATCCAGTATTAAATCCGAGGTCTGCAGGTCCTGAAGGGTCATTAATTGGAATTCCTGGTATACTGCAATTGATTGATCTGCCCTTTATTTGTGATTATCTTGTGTCCTTGTAATTTTTAGATGGTTAGATTAGGATGGGATTTCTCTTTTTGTGATCTAGTTAAAATTCTATGATTAATTGTCTTGAATAACTTCTGGAAAGTAACAGCTATATCCTTTTATTTATTTATCATCATAGAGGTGCTTTTTGACAAGTTCGTTGTGTTTTAGGATCAAACCAAGGTGGTAACAACTTGACTTTGAAAGGATGGCCTCTCACTGTAAGTGTATTATGGTTACCGCTATTTTCTCTATCTCCACAACTATATTCAATGGACCTGTTTGAATTCACATATGGCTGGAAGGGTCACAATGTGTTTTACGTGAAATTTGCATACAGAAGGCGACTATTAGGTAACCATGTTTCGGTGACATTACCTCTAGTGGGGATAACTGATATGCTGGTTTAATGCTGAATGTGTGCTTAACAATGCAAACACTATTTTGCAATAGCAATTAAGGAGCAAACATGTATCTGCTAAAGGGGGAGTCAGATGTAGTTAGCACTTAGCACTATTGCCCTGGTAGACATATGTACAAGGATGGAGTTATTCATATTCAAAACGAAGTAGGAATTTGAAGCCGCAGTTTGGTTTTTCATATCGACTGCTGTTTGGTAGGTTTGAAACCCGTGACCATCTCATTGACTGGTGCTTACCATTAAGCTGTTGGGGATTTTGCATCTTTCACCTTGACTTGATATCTGAAGGTGGATAAATTGCCCGAGCAGAAGTTCTCTGTGAACTTGTAACGTTGTCATTGACTTGAAGGCTAATTCCGCAAGGTGGAAGAGTTTTCTCATTCTTCATTTTCTGTTTGTAAACTTGAGTATCTTCTAAATTTAGGATTATTGTGTGGAATAGAGGTAGTAATGACATTTTTCTAACATTTTATGAGGAGCAAAGTTTGGGGTTGAAGCAAAGAGATCTGATGAAAGGTTTCCTTGGAGAACCCCTTGTCCTGTTATTTCAAAGCTAACGTGATTGAGCATTGCATAATTTGCATCACAATCCCAAACCTAAACTGGTTGTCCTTCAAGGTTTCCCAGTTTTTGGTTCTCAATATAGGAGCTCATTAGGTTACATGAATACGAGTACGATTGTCGGATGTGAAAATGGCCCTGACAAAATATTCATACTTAGTGTACACCATTGACTTTCTTGGGTAAACTTGTGGTTACAAGGTTTCTTGTCGACCATTTCATGCTTTATGGTGTCTTATCATAGGGATACTACACATGCCGGGCATATGTCCCAATATCGTGGGCCTCTTCCATGTGTCTAGTGTCTGACACAGGTACTTAAAAAGTCAATGTAATGTAGGCAGCCTAGGCTAGAGAGGTTCTTTAAATATGCAGTATGATAGGGCGGTTCGTAATTGCTAAAACACTCACACAAAGTGCAATAAGATGTTCTAGGTGTGCTCTATCTTTCACTCTCTATTTTATAGGTCAAATTTAGCTTTCACATCAACCATCTCTGCTTTTGTAAAACAATAGATAACAACTTATGTGTGGATAACTGGGGGAGTCATGTTCACCCTCAAACTGCCACATTCGGCAATACAATTCGTGGAGTTGTGAACAGAGTTCCATGCTTAATTGTTGACGCTACATTTTTAGTGGAGTATTTTCTTTGAACGTTTTAGAGGATATGCAATTCTGCATTTATGCAAACCCATCCTTTTTTTTGACCACTTAAATGTTTGCATTTATTGTAAATAGCATATAAGAGGATACCTGTCTGTGATCACTTATCATTTCTCTCTGTTGAATCTGTGGTAAGCATTTGCAAGGTGATGTCTTATGTAAACCAATTTCCATCACAGATCATGTTTCACTGGCATTGAATAAGTGCTGAAAATTTTGCTTGGTCATTGTGAATTTATGTCATTCATTTTGTTTTTGCTGTGACTGCACAAATTACCTCTATGGCCTAACAACTGTTCTTTGCCGGTTCTTCAATATGCTTTTCAAGGTTCCTATGTTTTCCCCTGCCAGTATGCATAGTTTTTGTGCTGCTGCACGTTTTCAGTGTTCTCTTTTATTTAGGGTCTGGATCAGCTTCGCACTGGACTCCTCCAGCAACAAAAGTCGTTTATGCAGGGTCCTCACCCCTATAATCAACTTCAGATGTTGACACCACAGCACCAGCAGCAGCTTATGCTTGCGCAGCAAAATTTGACATCTCCATCTGCCAATGATGATAGCAGAAGGTTGAGAATGCTTATGAATAACCGAAGCATGAGCCTGGGGAAGGATGGGCTTACAAATCCCGTTGGTGATGTAGTTCCAAATATCGGATCACCTCTACAAGCTGGTTGCCCTGTGTTGCCTCGTGGAGATCCAGATATGTTAATTAAGGTGCTTTTTTCTCCTAAGATATTCCTGAGAATCCAAATTCTGTTTCGGCCGTGTTGTTTTGGTAAGCATATGAACCAGAATATTTCATTAACTGTGAGAGTCCCACCTAAGTCCCACATTGGTGGGCCAATGAAAGTTCCAAGTCAATAGATAACACCTCCTAGCTAGAATTAAGTAAGTAGGGCTTAAGCATTTTGGGCCATGTTGGTAGGCTCAACAAGTTATTGGACTAGTAGGAGGTTTGTTACAGTAACGGTTTGCAAATCCTTCTGGAGCATTTCAAAAGAGACGGAATTCTACATATCAGTCGCATCAGTCCATATATAAGGGATTTTGGACTTCGATACCTACATCTGCCATTGCATCCCCGACATAGTGCCATATTCTGCTCTGCTGTCTTTTTGTTGGAAACACTGAATGGTTTCAGTATCTTAGGAAACGGAAAAATTTCAGCCTTTTCGATGGAAACAAATGGAAATTCTCGTCCTCGGATATCCCCTTTGTCTCTTTAATTGGAGAAGTCAATTATCTGGACCTTCTCCTTTTTCCTGCATTACCATTTAAGATAATGAATGTAAGAATTCAAGAACCTTCTGAGTTCCTGAAAATTATTGATTATGTGTAGTTGAGAATGGCTCAGTTTCAGCAGCAGCAACAGCAGAACAGCAATCAACAACTTCAGCAGCATGCCCTTTCTGGTCAACATTCTCAGTCCTCAAGTCACAATCTTCATCAGCAGGATAAAATTGTTGGTGCTGGCAGTGTGACTGCAGATGGTAGCATGTCAAACTCCTTTCGAGGAAATGATCAGGTCTGTCCTTTTCTGGCTACATGCAACATTTTGTTCTCCATGTCTATTTACCTTGCTTTGGAAACCTTTTCTACCTTGAGAAATAGGTTGAAAGTAGCGTTGTTTTTTGTACCCTCACATTATCTCTACTCCGTATCGGGCCTAAGCAGATTATTTTTTTCCATGTAGCTAATGGATTCGAAATTTGATACATTTCATGTAGGACCTAAATTGTTGGCTCTCATGGGCTGTTTCTCGCTCTCACATTCGCCCCCTTTAAACCATCTTCCGCTGACCATGTTTATCTCTCTGAGTCATTATAATATCCAAAATAGGCAAATATACATAAGTACTGGTTTTATCTATTTTTTTAAAAACCTCAGTCTCATCATTGGTATGTACACGGAGCTTGAGCTGCATGTGTTGACTGTATCAGTAGGATAGGTGTTTAGTGTATGAGTCGGCTTCCATAATTGCATGGGATTTGACAGAGAATTTTGGGGTTAAAAGTTTAAGTTTTTTCCTGGGTAGGTCCTGGACTCCTGCTCCTCCTGGGTTTTCACCTCTCCCTTTTTGTAGTATTAATTGATTATATATGGATCTCTATAGAGCCAGTGTTAATAGTTAGAGACCTTTGTTTGCAGTTTTACTGTTCTTCTTATGTTTCTTTGAAGTAGTTTTACTGTTCTCCTTAGATGCTAAACTTTTAAAATTCTTTGAGACAGAAGGATGTGCTGGGTTTCTCTTCATAAATATTAACAGTAGCAGATCAAGGGAGATAATAATGCTCATATCCCAAGATCAGGATATAGGCAATGAAACTTAAAAATAATTCTGGTGGCAGCCCTTTATATAGTTGTTGCTCTGATTCCTAATATGGGTTGGTTAATGCATTTTTAGCCTTCAAAAAACCAGACTGGGAGAAAGAGAAAGCAGCCTGTATCATCCTCAGGTCCTGCCAATAGCTCAGGAACAGCAAACACAGCAGGACCCTCCCCAAGTTCAGCACCATCAACTCCTTCAACTCATACACCTGGAGATGTGATGTCAATGCCTGCTTTGCCGCATGGTGGTACTTCTTCAAAGCCTTTGATGATGTTTGGCACTGATGGTGCTGGCACTCTTACATCTCCGTCAAATCAATTGGTGAGCAGACACTTAATATTCTTGTATCCTAAGAAGCACGTACACGCCTAGCAGACACCCAAATACGTGTCAATATCTGTATCATGTTTTTTAGCTGGGCACACGAGAAACGCACCGAGGACATGTCAGGAGTCAAAATTCACATTTAAAAAGTTTGGTGGGAGTCAAAATTGCCATATATCTATACTTCTGTATCCTCATTTAGTAGCTACTAACTTCTGTTTTTATAACTTTGTATTGTTAATAATGTTTGTTTCTTTTGTCCTTAATTTGATGAAATGTGTTTTTAGCCCATATTATTTAGGGTAAATTTCACTTACCTACCTAGAGGTTTTTGACAAATACAGAGACCTCCCCTATACTTTCTCCCCTAATACTTTCTGAAATTCCACTGCCCTCCCTTACTTTTCAAACTAGTTGTCACTAACCTCCCCTCCCCTGCCGTTACTTTAAGGGTAACGGTGTTAACTTTTTGCGTGAAATGACCCTAGTACCCTTGGTCTACATTCTCCACCTTAAAAAAAAAAAACCATTTTTAAAAAAATAGAGTTAAAAAGGTTTTTCAAAAAAATTAAACAAATTTTCATTTAAAAAATAGTTTTTAATTAAAAAGTATCAAAGAGATTTTCTTTTTCTTTTTTTTGGAATATTTTTTTGTTGAAAATAGTTATTTGTAGGGAAAAAAACTAGTTTTGAAAATAGTTTTTTAAACAGTTTTTTATTAAATCTGAAAATAGATTTCAAAAAAAAAAAAATTAAAACTGTTTAAAACACTATTTTCAAAACTTGTTTTTTTCCCTACAAAAAACTATTTCCAACTAAAAATATTCCAAAAAAATTCTCTTCAATTCTTTTTGTTTAAAAAACTATTTTTTAAAAAGTGAAAAACGGTTTAATTTTTTTGAAAAACTTTTTCAACTCTATTTTTTAAAAAATGTTTTTTTTTTTCATAGTGGAGAATATATACTAAGGGTACTACGGTCATTTCACGCAAAAAGTAAACACCGTTAGCCTTAAAGTAACGGTAGGGGATGTAAGTGAAAATTACTTTGAAAAGTAAGGGAGGGCAGTGGAAATTCAGAACGTATAGGGAAGGTCTTTATATTTGTCAGAAACCTCAGGGGTGGTTAGTGAAATTTACCCTATTATTTATGTTTCATATTCAACGTGTTCCCAGTATTTCCGTGTCTTAAGTAAAGGGTCTGTGTTACATGTCCATGTTGTGTTGTATACTTGTATCCATATTCATTGCTTTCTATCGCTTAAATAGAGTTATGTTTAGTTTAATGGGATTTCATTCATGCAGTGGGATGATAAAGATCTCGTGCAAGCTGATATGGATCGTTATGTGGAGGATGGATCTCTTGATGATAATGTCGAGTCTTTTTTATCTCATGATGATACAGATCCCAGAGATCCAGTTGGTCGTTGTATGGATGTTAGCAAAGGTGAGTCAGCTGCAAATTTCTTACTTGGCCTTAGCGTGGGGACAAACTTTTGGAAATGAAATTCCATGAAACAAATTGCACTTCCTTGATTTGGTGATTAAGTAAAGTACTCATTCATCGGAAATGCCTAGGGGACAATTCCAGCTAATGCCATGTCCATCATATGAATGAATGGGAAAAACTTCATTGGTACTATCTAAGCTCTCATGTTTTGTTGTTAAATCAGCTTGAGTTGAGGTGTTTCCTCTTTCAGTTCAGTTTCCTCTTATTACTTGTTGTCTGTTTCTTTTCTCTTCTTATTGTTGGTTGGTCTATTCTTTTCGAATATGATGAATGAGCTGCTGTGGGAGTAGTGTACATGTTTTGGCTCTCCAATAAGGGTTTGAAACCCCAGGTTAACCCTAGTGTGTAGCTTTTGATTTGGAGCCAGATCTCAATGAAGGACACCTTAGATGGTCTGAAGATTATTTTCATCTTGTGGAGAAAAGAAAACTAGAACTTCGGTTTTCATCAACCCAGGGAATGGTCAGCTAGGATCTCGTTACCAAATTTATCCATCCTTGAAATAATTGGCGATGGAAACCCACAAGCGGATAAGGGATCAGTCTTCTCATAAATTTTGCTTAGACGTTTTTGAGGTTGTTTAGTATATATTGGCTCTAAGCTCTCTATTATGCACATTCAACCTTTGGGCTAACTACATGTCCTTTCTGAGGGCTTTTAACTGGGTAATGAGAAGTGAAATTGAGTTATTTCTTGATGGATAACTATAACTTATGTTCTCATAGTTACAGTTTCAGAGCAACAAAACATACATTTATTTTTAGTGCAGGACCTATAAAACATCACACCAAAGATCAGAAATGTCTTTCCTTCTGAACCCAAGATGCTTCGGATTTGGATAGGAACGTGACTTGTGGTAGTTCTCCCGGAAGTTTTTAGATCCTAGTTTTTTCCATAACTTGCTTTTGATTCGGATAGGCAAGTTTCTGAAAAATTCTTTAATACCCCTTCTACCTTGACCAAGCAGCCATGCTTATTTTTTGATTTTAAATTTTGAGGGACAATCTCTGTGTGTATGATGTTTCGGATATACCTTACATTGAACTCTGATTATCTGCTGATATATGGTTTTATTCCACATTCATAGCATGTGCTCCGAAAGTTTCGTGTTCTTTTCTCTTCATTGCTTCTCCTTTATCCATGTTCTTAAATCATCTGTGAGTAATGTACGGTCATTGCTGATTTGTTTTGCTAATTGAAGCTAATGATATCTCCAAATAAATGGAAATGACTTTGATTTTGTTTCCAGTTTCCATTGGTTCTAACGAGTATCGGATTGAACCGAATTTATGTATAGGTACAGTAAAGGTCACTCTCTATCTATGAAGCACGATTACGTCTGCTGGCCTCACGTACCCTGTTTGGCACTTAGTAGACTCACTTCTCACGTGCATCAGACATGTCCGACACCCAAATATGTGTCCAGCTATTATAGTTTTTTAAGTGGACATCGTGGAGACCTGTTAGGAGGTCAAAAATGGAGTTTTTAAAAGTTGAGGTCAGGTCAAAATTGCCATGAATGCCAACTTCTTGCAAACTTACAGACTGCTTTTTACTATGTTCATAAGCTTGATGTTGTTTCTGGTTGTGATCATTATTTGCATGGAAATAATGTTGTTTATGGGAACGGAACTCGATATGCATGCTACACACACACACTACACGGTTACATGGTTTCGGGTAGAACTCAACCCCAAAAGCTAGCTCTTTACGTAATGGTGCCCTCACGCTTATATAATTCATATTACTTTGGAACCTAGGCGATGTGGGACTTTGCTTCACCTCCTCCTCCACACGCAGTGTGCTCACTCAGCAGCACTTGCGTGTGCAGGCTAGAGACACGCACCCTACCCATCTTTGGTATCTAGCTCTAATGCCATGTTATACGGTCTTGGGTAGAACTCAACCCCAAAAGCTAGCTATTGAAGTAAGAGTGCCCTCACGCTTATATACTTCCTGTTACTTTGGTACCTAGGCGATGTGGAACTTCGCTTCGCAGATGTACCATATTTCAGAATGTGAGTTCCAAAGTGTAATTCGCTAGGGTAGGTTCTCCTGATAACATTACAATATCCTGACTTTTGAATCTTACATTTGGTGTGAAGATCAGTTGAATTTGAGGAACTTAAAAATCTGACCTAGTAGGTGTAATTTTAACTTTGTTTGATGGGGACCTATGGTGTATTCTGAGGGCATTGCTTCGCATTCAATTTCAGGGTTCACATTTACGGAAGTCAGTGCTGTTCGAGCTAGTGCAAGCAAAGTTGTGTGTTGTCACTTCTCGTCTGATGGAAAACTGCTTGCAAGTGGTGCCCATGATAAAAAGGTATATACAAGCTGAAAGTTGTTTATGCTGCAGGAGACTTGATGCTAGTTTAATTCAATCTTGAAAGATTCGTAATAATACGTATTGTTTCGATGTGAATTTCTGATGCAGGCTGTATTGTGGTCTACGGATACTTTAAAGGCTAAAAGTACACTTGAAGAACATTCTTCTTTGATCACTGATGTCCGTTTCAGTCCCAGCATGCCACGTTTGGCAACATCTTCTTTTGACAAAACTGTGAGGGTTTGGGATGCTGACAATGTTAGTATACATTTTCTCACCTTTCCTATTTTGTCCCAGATTTGGTTTTTCGACGGTATCTTTGCTTTGTTTTGGTGTGAATTAGTTTAGTTTGGAATGTTCTTTGTTGGCAATTTTTCAAATCATATTCACCCTTTTTTTTTGTTCTCTGGTTTGTGTAAGACTCTAGAGATTTGATCCACACTTTAGGACTAGTTTGATGGTTATTCTTCATGAAATCAGTTGTGCTACAAAGATACCTTGAATGATGACTGCATTTGACTGAGAAGTTGGATAAGATAAGCTACCTTGTGCTACATGGGAATGATGCACATACCAGTAGTATGCTATAATCCAAATCTGAATATCTATTTATTAGATTCACATATTTTCTTTTGTATTTTTTTATTTATTTTTGTCGGACCATTTTGAGGCAGAACTGAAAATGAAATTATTAATCGAAGTGCCCGAATATAGATCTTAGTTCACCGAAACGACATGGATTTTCACTCCAAGTAGATTTAGTGCCAATCTCTTGAAACCTATCTGACCCAATCTTCTGTATACTTTGCCGAACGTTGCGAATAATGTCTCTAAGCTGCAAGCAATGATCATGCACGTGCTTATAATTTTTTTTGAGGGGTTTAGGGGTACATCGATGTTTGTTTTTTCGTTTTGTTTCGATTTTGTGGGCAGATTGATCTTCCTTTGATTTAGCAAATTATGATCCTCCATTGGTACTTTTTTTCTTTTTTTTCTGGTAAATTTATTTGTACTTGATATCTGCTAAAACTTGATTTAACTCCAACTTCAGCCTGGCTATACACTCCGTACTTTTACTGGACATTCTGCTTCTGTTTTCTCTTTGGACTTTCATCCGAATAAAGATGACCTCATCTGTTCATGTGACGGGGACGGGGAAATAAGGTACTGGAGTATTAACAATGGTAGCTGTCAAAGAGTTTTTAAGGTGAAACCCTCTGAACTTCTTGCCTTTTTTTTTTTTTACCAACTAATGGATCATTTTTCCTTTGTTAGTCTTTTGTTATCTTAGTAGTTTTCTCTCGTCCAACGAATTGCATGTAAGTTGCTTTTTTTGTTGGTTAGGGTGGCACGACCCAGGTGAGATTTCAACCCCGTCTAGGAAGATATCTTGCTGCAGCTGCTGAGAATCTTGTGTCCATACTCGATGTGGAGACGCAAGCCATACGGCATTCATTACTGGTCAGTCTTTATCTCAGGCTATCCCAAATCCAAAAATCGGTCTCATTAGTGACACGTGGTAGTGTATGACACTTGTTGATATTTGAGATGTGTACCTGATGATCACGCCATCTTGTTAAAAGTATATGTGATCCGTAGCTGGAATCAATGTTCTAAAATCCAGTAGGTGCTAGCCAGGCGGAAAAGGGCCACCTAGCACTAGTCGGCTCTGCCTACTTTTAGCGTTGAACCAACGCCTAGTGTCTAGGCGGACGACTTTTAGAACAGTGGCTGGAATGGATGAATAGATAAAATATTTGTGTACCTCGTCGCATTGTTTGTTAATAATCTATGCGAGACTGTTTCTATTGTTTAATAATGTAATAACATAGTAACATACGGATCTCTTTGTTAAAATTCTATTATTGCGTTATTGAAGTAGATGTATCTGTTTTTCAAACTGGAAGAGTGATCTTGAGCAATCTAATGAGGTAGTGAAATTAATTATCATATGCTAAAGAGAGTTGTCCAAAGTCCATGAGCATGACCTAGCGAAGAAAGGAGCAATAAGACTTTCCTTGACAGTTGTTTGTCAAATTGCACTCTTCTGATAAGCAATTGTAGATTTTTAAATAGATCCTGATATTGCTTTTCTCCACGGGAAGGAAGTAGATTATTGATTGTTAAGGCATAGTTACATTATTTTTCTAAATAAATGAACTACTTAAGTTACACAAGATACTTGGATAAAGATCTGAGAGTGCCCGATAAGTGTATTTGGGCATTGACTTAGCATATTTAGTGATTCAAGTTTACCATATAACTATAGAAACTATGAAGCACGGATACTCCGAAACTAGTCTCGTACAAGTATCGGATATGCATCAGATACGGATATTCGCCCGATATGTTTCGGCTACGGCAAATACAGGATGCTTAGGAATACGGAGGGGATATTTTTAGGATATGGTCATATGGCGGGGGTGGAAATGACATTATTTTAAAGGGGCAAACTGCAAATGTAGTGTGTGTGCGTATATATATACATGCAACATATATAGATACACACATATATTAAAAAATGTATACATTTGCATATATGTATATATATATAGGTATACGTAATACAAATACACATGCAACATATATATACCCGATACATACACAAATTGAATCAGTGATGCCTATAATCCTATATACATAAGCATTATGTTTTACTCATTTTTTGGTATATCTTATATGCAATATGTTTATACATACTGAATCACTGATGTAAGCACATCCTCCATATTTAGTACATATGCATATCTTTCTGTCTTTTATGCCTATTAGATGACTAATAATTATAAAAATGCATAATTGTTACATACATATCCCGACATATCCGTATCTTATTATTTTTTGTTTTTCTGTATTGCTGTATTTGTTGTATTGTGTCGTATCAATAACCCGTATCCAGGCTCCATAGTAAACAAACAAAACTCACTTCATGAAACACTGAAGCACCTTCTAGATACCAAACCAGACCAAACCGAGCCTTATGTCCCAACCAATAGGGGTCAGCTACATGAATCTTTTTTTCCATTGAGCTCTGTAAAGGGCTACTTGTTCACACCTTCTGGATACCATATAACCTAAGAAAAATTGGAAACATGTTAACTGAAAATTTTGAAAAATACTGTCATTTCTGTCCTTGGACTTTGCCCACATGGGAGTTAGATGAACCTTCCAATTATAAACATACGACGACACCCGTATTCAAGTCTGACACCTGTACTGCCGCCTCCTAGTAATTCTAACACCGCCCTCACTGCCATTTTTGTGCCACGTGTGTCATTCTGCATCCTGTTGACGTGACACGAACACCAACACAGAAGTACCACTACCAACTCGAGAAAAAGGGAATAAAAAGATGAGAAAAATAGATACTATTTTGTAAAGGAAGCCAATGATTTGTGTACCTCTGGAAAGAACAAGGTCTCTATATTTAATTACAATTTTAACTATATTTTTGCCATTGAAACTTAGATATATAAATTTAACCAATGAATGCCTTCTAGATTTCTGTTTAGAATATCATTTTTCTAAACAATATTGTCACTGCAACTTTAGCAGCTTCTCTACTATTTCTGTTAGAATAGTTGTCCCACATTGCTTGGGTATGGAATTGGAGATCACTTTATAACATTTGGGACCTCACTACTCATTACCAATTGGTTTTAAGTTGGATATAAAGTTTCCACATGGTATCAGAGCAGGCTCATTCCATCCCAGATTGTATTAATAAAAATTAAATCAAGCACACACCCCACGATGACAGACCCAGAAAAGGCTGCACGATGATAGGACCCAAAAAGTGGCCACACGTGATAGACCTAAATGCGGCTGCACGTGAGGGGGGTGTTAGAATAGTTGTCCCACGTTGCTTGGGTATGGAATGGGAGATCACTTTATAACATTGTGGACTAAATGCGGCACATGAGGGTGGTGTTAGAATAGTTGTACCATATTGCTTGGGTATGGAATGGGAGATCACTGTATAACATTTGGGACCTCTCTACTCATTACCAATTGGTTTTAAGTTGGATATAAAGTTTCCACAATTTCCATTTATATTTTGTTTAGGAGCTCAGTTTTGATCATGCATTCCTCTCTACATGGTTTTTTTTTTTTTGGTCATCTTTTGTTGTTTAAATGATTGTATTTTCAACAAGCATTGTGGAATTTGTTTTGTGTTTGGAATGTTTGATTTTACTTCTGTTTTTTATGTTACTGTAGGGCCATACTAAAACTATTAATTCAATTTGCTGGGATCCATCTGGAGAATTGTTGGCCTCTGTCAGTGAAGACTCTGTTAGAGTATGGACATTTGGATCAGGAAGTGAAGGGGATTGTATTCACGAGTTAAGTTGTAACGGAAACAAATTCCATTCATGTGTTTTCCATCCCTCATACGCTTCATTGCTAGTCATTGGCTGTTATCAGGTATGCAGTGTCTTCTTTCTTATCTGCCTGCTTAAATTTTTGGTACTTGGTTATCAGTAGGTGCCGCAAGGTGCAACTCTTTGTTGTGGAAACATCTTCGAAATCATATTCGATTGTATGGGGAGTTATTCAGTTATAATATGTCTGAATCCAACACTGCTACACTATTATATACCCAGTTGCAAATTAGAAATGTCAATACTAATCAGCAAAGTTGTACGTAGTTTCTAACCGAATGGCGTGCAATAGATCGATCAAGGTAGTGTACAATCTCTAGATCATTGGAGTTGGGATTTCTTTTAAAAAAATCCAGTTTGGAATTTTCCTGGCTACCTGCACTTACGTTCGTATTTTTCTTTCTAACCCCACGTCGGATTTCTGTTAGGTGGAATGCAACAATGTAATTCATCTACCTTGGATACATTGTTTTGAAATAAGAAATATGTGAAGAAATTCAGGTTTCCCGAGTAGTTCCTTATGAAAGACCAATAATATATTTGCTAAGTTACTGAAGACGATTTTGGAATTCATACATGTTATGGCCCATCTTTTGTCATCGATCTGGATTTAAGATGCAATACGACTCAAAGCCCTCAGATTCTCTCATTTTGAAACAATAAATTGACATTATTTTCTGTTGCTGATGCATTTAACTGTTGGAATTTGTGAAGAGTCTTGAGCTATGGAACATGAATGAGAACAAGACAATGACTCTCCCAGCACACGAAGGACTGATTGCCGGATTGGCTGTATCACCAGTGACGGGTTTGGTTGCTTCGGCCAGCCACGACAAGTTCGTTAAGCTCTGGAAGTGATGTCATCATTTTCTCCTCTCCCATTGGAAAATTTGCTTTTTCTTTTCATTGAAATGGTTGCAGCTTGTGTCTACCTTTGTCTTCTTTTTCTTTTTCGTTTCTGTTTAATTTAACCCCGACACTGAGAAAGTAACTCCGTTTTTCTGTTGCTGCTAATGATGTTTCTCTCTATGAATGCTGATCTTATTGAACTGTCTGTAATGTTATTATGTACTCTGAAAATGACATTTCCGGTTTTGATAAGCAATACTTATGTCAGCTTGATTTTGTTTAATTCTACCCGTACCGTAGGTAAAATCGTAGTAATTCTTTGTGGTGGTAATCACGAACCGTTATTCGATATTTTAGGAAGGGTAACATATGAGAAGTCTTTAGTTAGTGAAGTTTTATTTTTATTTTTTTATTGTTATTATTTTTAACCGGAAAACATAACATTCACTAAACAACCTAACTATTACAAAGATGACTCTACCCAGATTGTGGGCAATCTTCACATCTTGGCGGGTGGTCTTAATCACACTTTCATAATCAGAAGATGCAACAATGTGTAATATATCGAGAAGAATGTTCCTAATAGAAACACCAACATTCACAATATTACACAGAGCATGAACCTCCTTTAAACTATCCGTCAAAATTTGAAGCTTTTGCATCCTATTAGCTTTTGCTCACCTCAAAGCTTGCAAAACCATCAAAGGTTCTACACCTGTTGACGATAGAGCATAAGCCCTCATAAAACCTTGAGCACACATCCTCCGCAATGACCCAACATTACACCAAGCAGCCACTTCTGCCACATCTCCTCCTTCCAAGCACCATCCACCACCAACTTCTCTACCTGGGTTGCAGCATAACAGAGCCCATAACAAAAAACAGATTGCTGCCCAGTGCCCCATCCACTCCTACCAGTGACCTCCCTCTTAGCAACTGTCTCACGTGATTTCATCAACACACCCAAATTATACACAATATTAGCACAAAATAATCAAAGGATGGAGCAGCCAAATCAAAAAATGCTTGATTACGAGCACAGCAAATTTCCCACAAAACACAGAGACTCAACAAAAAAACCCTATCATTTGGCACCCCTTGTAACTACCCAGCAAATGTTGTTATGCGTAGATAGTTTATTGCAATGACAATACGGCGAAGCCGTGGAAGTGATGCCACTATTTGTTTTCCAAACTGATTTTTGCAGCATTTGGTGAAAATGTTTGAAGCTTGTATCCAGTGTCAATTTTTTGGTACTAACATGGTTTTGTACCTCGATTTTACTTCGGTAGAGCCGCAGAGGCGGGGATATTTTTATGTAGGCAAGGCTCCAGCCCCGCTCAGAATTTGAAATTTCGGTAAGGAGGGGATGCTGCTTGGCATCTGCTGCACAGCACCTACTGTGCAGTGACCAAACGACATCGTTTGGTTGGCAAACCAAGTGGTTTGCCAAATGTGATCTCGGGGGATCCATTTTCGGGTCCCACACAAATTATCCGAACCGTTAAATAATTTTAAAATAATTATTTAAGTGCTCTTGAAAAAAATCAGGACCATTGGATATTTTTACGTAATTGATCTAAATCGTGTGATTTTCATTCAGAATTTAGGACCTTGTAGTTTGGAAGAATCTTCAAGAAAATTTATACGATTATGCGCTCGGTAATCCATTGATCTAAACCATAGGTATTGTAGGGCTTCTTGAGAAGAGCATCTGGTAAAAAATTATCTTGTTGGGACATCGATAGGTATAAAAAAACTAAAATTTTTAGTTTTTTTTATACCTATTGATGTTGGATCAAAACAATTTTTTTACTGGATGCTCTTCTCAAGAAGCCCTACAACACCTATGGTTCAGATCATTGGGTTACTTAGCACAAAATGGTATAAATTTTCTGGAAGATTCTTTCAACCTACAGGGTCCTGAATTATGAATCAAAATCAAATGAATTAGATCAATTACGTAAAAATATTCAATGGTCCTGATTTTTTTCAAGAGCACTTAAATAATTATTTTAAAATTATTTAACGGTTCGGATAATTTGTGTGGGACCCGAAAATGGGTCCCACGAGATCACATTTGGCAAACCACTTGGTTTGCATACCAAACGCTGCCGTTTGGTCACTGCACAGCAGGTGCTGTGCAGCAGCTGCCAAGCAGCATCCCTTCCTCTAATAGGCACGAGTTGCAAGTGGTGGCTAGCTCATACGGTAGAGCTCTTGGATACCCTACACTGCATCCCAGGATCGAGTCACATTCCTCCCTCCCCTGTAATAGATTAGGAATGACAAATAATTATATTAATAATAATGATAATAAGCATGAGTTTCCAGTAGTTTTTACTCCCCCATCCCGTTTTTATAGTAGTTCAATATTCTATTTTGGGATGTTCCTTAATAAGTATCAATTTTAAAAGGTTAGTGGGTAAAAGTTGATAAATTCTCGTATTGTCTTTTTTAGTATATTCCTTTTAAATAATTAGTCGGAGAAAGTGTAATGATAATGTCTCCACATGACCATAGAGGGTAATTTTGGAACTAGACACTTTAAAAAGGGATGGGAGAGTATATAATTAGTACATTAGTCTCTTCTAGTAATTTAAATGAATTTAGTTTGCTCTAGGCAAAGTTCTAGTAATCTTGCATGTCAGTGTGAGATTTTTTCAATTTCCATTGTCCATTAGAAATACTAATTAAGAGAGTATTTTTTAGTTACTGGAAAGAAAAACGAAATAATTTCTTATGTACAAATCATCTCAATATATAGTAACATAGGGTATATTATTTTTGGTTGAATATTTATGTCCTATGGCCCTTATCGAATTGGTATCTATTTATCACTTGGAGGATTTTATTTTTTTCCTCAAGTTTTTTGACTTTGCCCAGCTAGTTTTTTCGAATTTCTTAAGCACTAACTATTTTTTATCATCATTGATTACTAGGTCTGTATGCGGATCAGTTTTAGGTGGATCGGGTCGGTTTCCAAACCGATCCGCTTGTCACGGATTGTCGTATTCTTCATCCGCACCCGTCTGTGAGTGAGGTACAGTTGGGTCGGTTTGGTTGTGGATCGGGCGGATCGAAGAAGGATTATTGGGCAGATCGAACCCGAACCGAATTCACCGAAACTAGAATATTAGGATCCGCATCCATTCTTAACATACCTGAGGTGGGTTCGCGGACGGTTCGGTTTGGGCGAAACAGTTGACCCACTGGGCACCTCTATTAATTACGCAATCCAACCTTTAGCTTATTTTGTAATAATCCGAATTCTTATAAATAAAAATCAGGATTATCTTTATTTTCTTAATTTCGATTATTAAATTCTATCATCCCTAATCTTCTTAATTACTTTAAACACCCCTAGAGTTCTAAAACTACACTAAAAACCCTAGGATAACAAAATCTACACTTAATTAGAACCCTAAAAGCACTATTTACACTCTCTCCCCTACCTCACCACCTACTAACCATCACACCCCTGGACACCCTCGATTTGCAACACATAATAAAGTGCCATTTTCCATAATTAAAGTTACATGACTCAAAAATATGATATCATCTCACGTCATCCCTCCAAAATATGAGTTGGCTACCCTATGCATAATGCCATATTACACGTCATATTACATCCCGAGATATAATAATTAATGATGAGAAATCCTGAGTTAATAAGTCTACATCCCTTGGTAAGTCAAAAGTAGATAATTTAAGTTACAACTTCATCTCTCAGAATAAGGTTTACAAAGATGATGAAATAACTTTAGAAAATGAAGCTCTCGAAATATCATGTCACGCATGTCAAGCACTCCAAGTCATGTATCTGGATTTGCACCTGAAACAAATGAAGGGATAAACATTCACTTTGCCCAGTAAGAATTTCTTAAACAACTTTTATTTGCTCACAAGATGATATGTATGAATATGAATGCATTTCAAAGGTAGACTAATTCTACAACATAAATCCAAATGTCAATCTAATTAATCACACCTCAATCATTGAACATAAGATAACATCCCAACTACTACCTCCGTCCCAAAATAATGGTCCCTTTTGGGCAGTTGTGCCACTCAACAAATTATCTATATTTCGCAACCTAAAACATTGTGAATCTATTTGCAACCCATAATTTACTCCATACAACCCATAAAAAACTCCTCAATTTTCATTATGGTGGAAAGACTGAAATGCCCCTAAAAAAACCCTCCTTCTCCTTCCCCGTTCCTCCCGGCCCTTTCCCCCTTTATCCCTTTGTCAGCCATGGCCGCCACCCATCGCCACCAGCCATACCCCACCTCCTTCGTTCAACCCGCCATCGCCACTCCTTTTTCCTCACTGTTCCCTTGTAAATCAAAGGAATAGGAAAAGAATCCATTTGAATACTAAAAACTCGACTGAAAAAAATAACCCAGAATTTCGACATTCACACCCTGAAAAACAACTATATTTTCCACATTCACACACCGAAATATGTGCACATATTCGACATCTGGACACCGAAATAGATACTTTGAAAAATTCATATTTTGATAGCATACGTTTCGACGAGCTAATGTCGAAATGCATACGATTTCCGATAAACTAATGTCGAATTTCATACATTATTTCGATGTTTGGATACCGAAGTAGATACTTAGGAAATTTTTTAATTTGACAACATAAGTTTCGACAAACTAATGTCGAAATACATCATTTTTTGCGACTTTAGCTTGTCGAAAAATATGACGTATTTCGACATTTACATACCGAAATAGATATATAGAGCAAAAATCTAATTTTCACAGTTTGCTTGGATGGCGGTGGTGTCGAACGGCGCTGCAACTTTGGTGATCAGCGGCGGGTGGTGGTGGCGGCGGCGATGGGTGGTGGCGACGGGTGGTAGCACTGGCTGGTGGTGGCAATGGGTGGTAGAGAAGATTTAGGGTTTTTTAAGTTGAAGGGTATTGTGGGAAGTTTAGGTGAATTTAGTGGGTTGTATGGAGTAGATAGTGAGTTGCATAGGGAAAATAGTGAAAATGGGTTGTATGGAGTAAATTATGGGTTGCAAATAGAATCACCCTTTTTATAATTTCAAAAAATTTATTTTATAAAACTAATTGAAATCTATCAAATAAGATCCATATTGGATATAAAAAGTACCACGGATTGAAAGTTATGGCCAATTCTTTGAGAGATGCCAAATAGTGAAAATGGACCATTAATTTGAGACGGAGGCAGTATTCCCTCAGCCCGTATCCTCAACTTGTTATGTCATCTTACATTTTTAAATCAAGTGTTTAGGACTTCATGTCCTCTGCCAAGCGTTCATTGGGCCTCGTCACCCCTGCCGAGTATATTTGGGACCTTGTTATTCCATGCTGAGCGTTTATTAGGCCTCGTCACCTTTGCCTAGAGTCACACCAATTGGTGGACCTAGTAACCCACATTTTTCATCAGAATTTCTCATTCTCCCATTACATTCACAAGTATATTGAATACGCACATTAATCCAACCGAATGTATAATGACCCAACAAACTAACAACACGCAGATTTTCAAGGTGGTGTAGACACCCCGATTTTGAACCCGAGATACACGCAAGCATTCCCAATGTTGAAAAGACCAATGTTGACCACCTCGAGGACTTGGACAAAGCTTGAAATTGTTAAAATACCTCAAACCTAACCATAAACCTTTCAAAAACCATTAACCTAACCTAAAACAACCAAGCCAAACCAAAGCACAAACCAGCACCTAAACACACCTTGGGCGCCCAAGGTCACCTTAAGTGCCCA
>JAXBDA010000616.1:0-77395 GCA_036023075.1 Gaultheria prostrata | reverse complement strand
TTGCTTGAGAGGAGGCCGCGGGTTCGATTCCCAGCGGAGGCGGAGAAGTTGGAATTTGATTCCTTCTTTTTTTAGTTTCAGGAGTTTTGGCGAGGAAAATTTTCCTCACCTATTGGTCACAATTGGCGAGGAAAACAAATTTTCCTCGCCAATTGTGACTAATAGGCAAGGAAATTTTTCCTCGCCAATTGTGACCAATAGGCGAGGATTCAAATTTCCTCGCCAAAAGTTCCAGATAGGCGACAAAAATTTCCTCGCCAATTGGCAGATTAGGCGAGGAAATTTATTTTTCCTCACTAGAATACCTTTTGCGACGACCTTTTGGCGAGGAAACCTGGTGAGAAAATCTTTCCTCGCCAATTCTTTTAGCGAGGAAATTTGGTGCTTTGGCGAGGAAACTCAATCCTCACTGTAGATATTTTTTCTTGTAGTGAGTATTTGAGTTCACCAAATTTTCACAGAATTCCCTATAATAGGTGTCTCTGATGAAAGCCTAAAGGGGTAAATTGATATTTATTGCAAAGCCTATATTGCATTTGATTGATACCAAAATCAAATTCAAAAATAGGATTGTTGTATTCGGATCTCCTTTGAAAGTACTGAGATTAGAGTAGGAATGGCATCCGAGGTGAAGTTGGTCTCCTAGTAGAGCTTGAAACCCTAAAAACCAACAAATCGATTTGAAAAACCGGAAAAAAAAAAAACCCAAAATCGAGTTGAAAACAGTAAAACAATGGTGTCTTTTTAACGATGCATAGAAAAAATCAAAAAAAATATAACCCTAAAAATCGGAAAAAAAAACAGTGTATACTTTCAATCAAAAACATATAACCCTAAAAATAGGAAAAAAAATCGACTTGAAAAACGATGAAATACGAACCAGTGGAGCGAGAGAAGATAGAGAGATACCTTCGAGGAATCGATCTGTTCATCTGAAACCCTAAAAATTAAAAAATGGAGTTCATTAGCATCAAACGAACGAAGAAATACGACTCAGAGAGAGAGCGAGATCAGTTACCTTTGATTTGAACGATTTGAACGAAGTCAGTGCTTTGATTGGATCGATTTGTTGTTCTTTGTCGATCGCCTTTTTCTCTCTATTCTCTTCTCTCTCCTCTCTCTGTCGAATGAACGTGAAATGGGAGGGGAAGGGATCCGGATGATTGTTAAACCCGGATCCTGACCCGCGAACCCCATTTAACCTGATCGGTAACCCGCGAACCTATTTTTAAGTCATATTCTAATCTGAGCCGTTGGATGCGATCCAACGGCTGTCATTAAAACTCCCTCGAATGATGTGGATGAGGGAGCCCTCATAGGAAACGTCTCCAACCACTAAAATCCGGATCCTGTCCAGGACCAAATCCCGACGAACAAACAATGGTCCGGATTGGAAGTAAATTATATATATATATATATATATATATATTACTTTTTCATCTTCGAGGAGAGATCCACATCAAATACTCATGGATCATTCGTCAACTTTTCGTTATCAGCATCTTAATAAAATAGATAGAAAAATCAATTGCTTGCCTCATATCAAAATCCAAATTACCTCGAGGATCATTCATATGTAGAGAACATTAATTGTCGCAAATTCAACCAAAAATTTGATCTGCTTAAGATCAGATACGTATCCTAGGCAATAAACAATTGTATAGACTCATTTCAGATATTTGAAAAATGGTAAATTTCAACCTTTTCCAATTTTTTTAGTCCAACCACAGAAATAAAGAATTGTATAGGCTCATTTCAGATATTTGAGAAATGGTAAATTTCCAATCCTTTTCAATATTCTTATTCTAACCACATAAATTACCTTTTGAGTGTTTCTCGCGCCATTCAAGATGTTTTACTATATGCATGCAAGTTATTTATATATTATTGCTTCATGCAAAATTTTAGTACATAAAAGTCTTTCCATTGCATAATGTTTTTTTACGCAGTAGAACATTGACACTAACAAAAACAGTTTTGGCATTATCACCATCTATTAATTTTTCAATAGAATCTTCATTAACCTATTTACATCAATACGGAAAAAAAAAAAAAAAAAAAAGGAATCACCCTCGACTACCACAATATGGCGCGAGTCCGGCCATCAACAATAAAAAAAACACTAATAGTAGCTTGTATGAAGAAAGGTTTGGACTCAAAGGCTTTCTCAAAGATTTCTCACTAGGCCCCCTAAGTGGCTGCAAGAAGCCAAGAACTATTTAATTTCAATGATCAATTTCCCTTTTTGCTGTTTCCATGCATTGAAGTGAATTTTGGACGTGATCAACTCCAGCATCACGACCCTCACGTCTCTCTCTTTTTCTTTTAGGCTGATCACCAAAAACAACCATATTTGTCCAACATATGAGTACAGGAACCATCCACATCCAATGTAGATTCACTATTGCCGAGATGGGTGGCTCGAATTGGGGATTAGTAGGGTATGTCATCCCCGATTCCTGTTTTACTATAGACTCTAGCGCGATACTTCGATCTCGGTTTCGTCAAATGAAAAAGGAAAACGGAGAGGGAAATACAGATTTCACTTAATTGTTTCCTATGGCTACTTTTAATTTGTGTGAGTGTGGATTAATTTTTTTATTATTATATGCTAAACATCATATGCATAATTGTCATAGGGAATACCAATTTATTGGTCGATTTTTGATGTATTATATGAAATCCCAATTCTCACAAATAATTGGTAAGGTTAACTTCTCGGAGATTTTTTGATGTACTTATTAAGGTTAAAAAAGGGATTGCACACACTGCATTAAGCAATCCAAGGAAAATCTCTAACACTCGTGGACTGCCTAAAAATTACTAGAAGAGTATCAACTTTGATTTTTTTGGTGTGGGCATTTTACCGGCTGGTCCATTTTTTTTTACCATAATCCCTCCAGCTCTGCGTGCTTTTTTCAGACATGTCAATGTTGTCGCTTGTTTTTTTTGCACAAAAGCACAACTTTTCTTACCATTGCTTCCTCTTATTATTATTATTATTATTATTATTATTATTATTTTTTTGAGTTCAATAACGTACAAACTAAATAGAACTAAATAGAAAATACTATATCGCCGGTAGATAAGAAACGATTAATTTTTGTTTTTGTGCAAATAAGGAGTAGAGTGCTCTTCACGGATAAAGAAATGTGAGGGATGACTTTTTGGTATATGATGATCTCACTCCTTAGATTAACTTTGTGCAATCCTAGCCCTAGAATAGAATCTACTCAATATGATTACGTGAATTTTGAACATAAAAGGATAACCCCATTTACCAATTAAAACCTAAACTTGGAAATCAATCTCAACTTTAATGATGCCACGTCGGATATTTTCTCCAAACCCAACGTATCTATATTATACAACGTAGAGAGGTTTTGATGAAGTGCCTTTAGGCACCAGTGGGGCGAGATCGTAAGATTAGGTTGTGCAGTTAAATTATCAGAAGTGCCTTTAGGCATAGACACTTTACTAGTACGCATACATCACATGCGATCAGGGACGAAGGCTATGAGGGGGGATGTGAATCTAGATCCTTCTCAATGTTCTCATTTGCATAGAACGACTGACAGATTGCAAATTTATGGAACACAGCAGTGTATGCAATCATGCGCATGTCATATTTAACACTTAATAAGTTCTTATTCCACCTCATCCGCAAATTCAAGTTATATTTTCAAGTTATATTTATGATCGAATTTTGATGTGGAAATGCAAACGTTCAAAAGGAGGAAAGTCTTTCAATCTTTGAAACAAGTGAAATCTGTAGTATACAATATGAGGATGATTTTTCTTTTCTTTTTTTTGATCGAAAAAAGAAGCTTTATTAAACTCGATAAGGGTACAACGAGAAAGGGGAGGGGGAGGGGGCTTCCAACCGAGGTTGAATGAAGGAAAAGAAAGAAAAACAACCAAGAACTTAAACGAAGATATCCAAAGGGCCGGAACCAAAAACAACCGCCACATGAAAAACAGCCCCTCTAAACCTGCTCATGACCGCCCAAAACAAGCCGAATGACAACCCAAGATTCGACCACGACCCTAGCCACGCCAAGACACCACTGCAGCCCATCAAAAAAAAAATAAAATAGAAATCCTCCCAAAAGAGCCTTATCTCATAGCAGATTTCCTCGAGAGAGATCTTATGACACAGCTTCAATCATTTCCTTTAAGATTGCTTCATCCCTCGGAAGAAGGCTAATATCGAGAACTTTCTCCGTGTTTTTAGAGGCTATAAGATTTTTCTCCAACCTAAACTCAAAGCTATTAACTTCCTCTTGAGCTAGCCTACGAACTCCTTGTTTGATGCGGTTTTTCTTCTTGTGACATTTGAGATCCACAAACTTAATAAGAGGATCGTCAGAAGCAAGATCTACGGTTGTGCGGTCATCATTATCCACAAAAACCTCTAACCGGTCTGCCACATTCTCCATTGAAATTATTCATGCAAAAGCTATGCTGAACATGCACTTTTTTCTTTTTTTTATAAAGTGTGGACACTGTGGAGCACTTGTTTTAACCATCTGACTTCCACACTCGGTAATCCTCAAATAAACAGAAATTGGGGATATGAGGATATCTATATAACACAACATTTGGCATAAGATGAGAGAACCGTTTTGTTAGTCTGAGAATCCGAGCGTCAGAAGCAGCCTACAATAATTAGTGTAATACAGAGATATACGGTTTAACTTTGGATCCTGCGTTTCTAACTGAAGTCTGAAAAGTATAGGGAAAGAAAATGAAGTAGAAGCTATTCCTTTTTAACTCTTTTTTGGAAAATGAGAAACTGCTAATTGTACCTATTCGGATAGAATTGATTGGATTAGTTACCGGTCAACAAATTATGTGTGGGATCGTTTATTTCTCTTTCCTTTTCCATTTTCCATTTGACAAAACCAATACCGAAGTATCGTGCTTTCATTCAACATTAAGATTGCATAGAGGGCTTGTGATCTGACAAGTAAATCAATTGAGGAAGACGGAAAAAACTAGCATGTAAAGTGCCAGATAAAACACTGACTAGCAGCAGGATGAAGGAGAAAAGGAAATGGAATTGAGGCTTTTCTCGCGGTATCTAAAGTTAACACAATGATAATAGTTGAAAGTTGACTCTTTTTCCTGCCGTCCTCTGTTTCCAATGTTTTCTTTCTTGTTCACTCTTAAACTATTGCATCTTTTACCATTTGAATTAGGCTCTGTGGCCATAGCTAGATCAACTGTAGAACTTCAGAAAGAATTGACGACCAAAATTCAGACTCACACCAGAATATTGGTGGCCTTACTTGATCTTATTCCCTTCAACGAACTTTGATCCTTAGTTTTCTTTTTGTAGATTAATTAATGAATGCCCATTGAAAATATGCGTACTCAAATATGGTTTCTGGTCAGTAAGAGTAAATGTGCTTCCTATCTTTGTTTCTTTTATGCTATTACTGTGATGTTAGGTAAGTAACTCATGTGGCCAAACTTGATACATGTATTGGAAGGCTGAAAGGATGCAACATTTTAAGACCTGTTAGCCAAATTGGCACATCAGTGAATTACTTGGGTGTAATTGGGTGAATACTGATTGGATGATAGACCTTTGGCCCTGTTTGATAACCCGCTTCAGCTTTGGGATTGGACTGCTAATGATATGGATCCCCTGATCTCTTGTTTGCTTTCTCTTTGAATGGGCTGACTAACAAACCCATGGGACTGTGAGTCCCTCCTTCAGATACGGGCAATCAGGTAATGATTTTGTATTGAGATTGTCTAGAATTGGGATGTCATTGGCTTATTTTACTGTTAGATTTTGTTTCGTGGAGTGCCTCTAGGCATGGGTCATTTTCTAGTTAACTTTACGAAACAAGACAACCCAAAATAGAACGCTGGAATCTTTAAAAGGGACGGAAAGGAGTATAATTTTTGCATGACTAATGGGTGTGTTGATTCTTGTGAAGGTTTACTGAGAATTCTTATTGATGGAGGTTGGCACGAGGACAATCTACGACGGGCTGCAGTAACCCGGGACGCCTATGATGAGAGAAATTAACAAATTGCTCAAAGGGACGAAGAGGATGGTAGCTACATCAACTACCATGACTGAAGCCAAAGCATGTTTGGAAGCGTGTTCAATGGTGTGTTTGAGAGCAGATTTCAAAAGCTTCAATTCTAAAAGATTGCCTCCTCCTAGTTCGATCACTGCTGGGAGAAAATCACTTTTGAAAAGTGGATTAGAGTTAGTCATATCCAATATACTATCGGCTTGTAACAGTTTAGGTTTGTTTTTAACTACTAAAGTAGATAGAACGGTAGTCAAGGTTGCTCATCATCCGTGCCTTGAATGAATCCGGGGTTCCGAAATAAAAATATTGAGCCCAAATGAGTTGCTTCCTTGGCTTACCCCAGGGCTGGGCCGGACGCCCCACCGTCTCGCCGTCTCCCTTCCAACAACTGGGGCTAGAAATATTACCAACTACGAAATGGCTTCTCTGCAGATTGCTATGTGCAATGGGTTTGGACGACTGGAAAATTATGATGTGCTGGATGTAGTGTTGTCCCTAAGATTGAAAATCGTGTATGTGTCGGTGCCAGGTATGTATGATTTTTTGTCAAGGCCGAAATGAATTTAGACGGAGGCTCAACTGTTTATGATTCTTGGTTAGTTATTTGACAAATTCTTAGGGTGCATTGATCATGAACTCGTGATTGTCTCTTTTGCTCATCTTACCTAAAAGTAATTTTGGATAGTTGGATGGATTTGAAAACAGTATTAAAATAGAAATAGATGAGAGAGAGCGTGCACGCTTAGGACGGTATCAGGTGTCTCGAAAACATCTAGTTATTCACTATTCCTTTGTGCTCCAAACTACTCCCTCTGTCCCAAATTGTTGGCCCTGTTAGGATGTAAAACATTATGTATGTGTAATATAGATCTTATTTGATAGATCTGAATTAATTTTATTACACAAAGTTCTTAAAATCTCTAAAAATATCATAGATTGAAAGATATGAATAACTTAAAGATTGTGTTGAAAACCGAACAAGAGCAACAATTTGGGACGCAGATAGTATATGTACTTTACAAGAATGTGTGGTGCTGAAGTTATCCGGAATAGCACGTGGCTGTATTCCTAGAATACTGAATAATTACTACTTGAAATCTGCTCTATCTATAATTCCAGGCTTTATTTTCGTAGGTCGTAGATTTTTGTCTTTTAGAACTAATTAGTCTTTCACATCATATGGTTGATAGTTCGGGATTGGGATAGGGGATTTTCTGTCAATTTTATTAATGGTAAATTAAGGAGCACAAATATGAACTACGAAGCTAGCATTGGGTCTCGTTATTATGTAACACCTCGTTTCTCCCTCCCAATATATGCCATCCCAAGATTCCCAACAAGGCCGGCCCTGAGATATGGCCAAAAGCAAAAATAAAAATAGGGTTGTATTTGAATATTTACGAACAAAAGTATAAACAATATAAATCACATTTTTAAAAACAAAGTATAAGTTTTCATCAACAAGAAAACTTCGAAAAGGTTTAGATTTTAAAAACATAACTTAAATATCACCATTCTAACAGTTTTAGCCGCAAAAATATAGTTATGCATATATAATCAATCTTTTTCACAAACTCACATAGACAACGCTACATCCGTTGAACGGTGGTCAGATAAACACCCGAGATTAGGAATTCTTATGGTAAATATCTACACTTAATTTTATCCTACTTCACTATATATTGAGCACCCAATTCACCCTTATTCTTTCTTAATTTGAACACCCATTCCAAGTTCTCTCATTCATAATTTGTGTTTAACTTAATTGGAATAGGAATAAGCACAAAAACTAGTTAAATTTGACCACAAGTATTGCTAGCAAATTAATTTTCTTTTAGAACTCAGAGTGTTCGGATCGTCTTGTACGTGCACACATTGAATAATCCATAGGGACCCATTTAATTTTTTGTTGTAATATAGTAGAACGAAGGTAAGACTTAATCGCTCTCGACTGTTAAAAAATCCTCTCTCTTAAAATAACTGTATCGAAAAGATTCAATCATTTACTATTTTATTAATGAACTTTTATAAGGATAAAAAACAAGAAGTTTTTGGAGCCTAAGGCGCCGTCGAACTTTAGCTTAGGGGCGCCGGCACTGCATTCCAATACTCTGTACTTTTCAACATAATCTGATCAAGATATGGTCCACGCAATGTTATAGGCAACTTAGCAGTACAATGGAGTTAAAATAAGATAAAACTAACAATCAAAAGACTATGCGAAAGCAAGTTGTGGCTAGCTCATGCGGTAGAGTTCTTAGATGTTCCACACTGTATCCCGGGATCGAGTCCAATTCTCCCCTCCCCATGTAATAGATTAGGAATAACGAATGACAAAAAAAAAAAAAAAACAGACTATGCGACTTTGTTACTGACTATGAAAGTGGGAAAACTCAAATTTATTGAAGAATAAATATTGAAACTGAGGCTCTTACAAGCCTACAATAACCTTATTACAAGATAGGTAATTAACAAATGTCTATTTCCTCTCTATCTACATTTAACAACCAATAATAATAATTGATAAACTTCCCTCTTCCCGTAAACAACCATATGTTGTAAAAACACCTAGAAGAAGAACAATAACTCGAGTCACTTTCCCCTTTGTAGTCCTTGCACCCTTATATTCATAAGGGAAAAAAAATCTATAAGTGAACGTATGCTGTAAGGGTACGTAGTGCTTTCTTCCGGTTTACGGGAATACTTGCTTTATGTTCTCGTATTTGAATGTACTCCCAGTCACTTAATGTGTTGCAAATGTCAAAAAAGACGAACCTAAAGACACATTGTACGATTGAGAGTGCATTCAAAAATGAGAACATAAATCTAGGATAGTGGATGATGTGCCGATTATTTTAAACTAGGCATCGAGCTCGCATTGGAACATTGGCGATGCAAACGAATTCAAGTCTCCAAAAATAATATCATCCTCCTCTACATAGCTGCTAGAGTCCTGACAATCGAAGTACGTCTGAATATCGTCAGGAAAACTGCTCCGTGGAGGGTCAGATTCTGTCGGCGGTGATGGAGAGTCAACGTCTGACTTCCTATCCAATAGTTCCTCAAATTCGGGTGACTGCAGCAGAAACCCTAGCGCCGATGAGGGGTCAGTGCAACCGGAGGGATGCGGCGGGAGCATGGTTGCTTGATCACTTTGTTGTTGGTGGTGGAGGAATCTCAATCCCATTTCTTGACCACTAGGGTTGGTTAAGGGCTTAAAATCAATATCAGGGATAGGGTTTGGTTGGGGGTTACTAGGGCTGGTGGTTGTGTTTTGGTTGGGTCTTAGCCACTTGATGTAACGGCTGAGGTCAAAGTTGGTAACGGCGTGAAGCCCCCTATACTCTATAGCTGCCATGTCGTATGCAGTTGCAGCTTCTTCTTGTGTAGCTGCAGAAAAATAGTCAATAAGGCTCAGGGGCAGAGCGGGCTTAGACATGAATCACAAGAAGCTTGGGCTTTAGGTCTACCAAAAAATCAAAATTTTGGAGCCCCCAATTACTTTAGGAACCCTACATATATATACTAGACGCAATATAATTTTTGTGTAAGCCGCCATACAAAAAATGGTTCAATTCGAATTTAGGGCCCAATTTTTGTATGCAAACTATAGGGTGGGCCTCGTTTAATAAGTTCAATTTAGGCCTCCGAAATCTATGAGTCGACTCTGCTTAGAGGTAGTTTGGGGAGGGAAAAAAAGAAGATGTACTAGTAGTACTAATAAATTCTTGAAATTAATTTTGGTTGATAAATTTGGTGGGAGGTGGAAAGTTCATCACACATCACTCATGTCATGAGTTTGCAATCTTAAATGGGAGAGGCGTAGAGCAGTTGAAAGTTGGTGAGCTGAATGTGTACCAACCAATTATATTCCCTTCGTTTTCACTTGGACTATTTTTCAAAGGACAATCCGAAAACATATGGGTACAGAGGTTTTACACAGAAAATGTATAATTTTTTTTATTTGGACCCATTCCGTATTCCATGATCAGAGCCGTTCATGTTTTTCAAAATAATGTTTGCTGGTATCCCTTAAAAATCGGCTCAATGGGATATCGGTAAATGTTCCATCCATTCATCCAATTTTTGTTCAGAATAAAAAACTGAATGAACCGATAGAATATTTACTGATATCCGATTGAGCTGATTTTTATACAAGGGTACAAGCAAATATTATTTTGAAGAATATGAACAGCTCCGATCATCCTTATGAACATCTCCGATCAACCTTATGGTACAAGTAAATATTATTGGTTTGTCACGATGAAAGGAATCTAAAAGGTCAAAAAAAATTATAGAAACATTTAAAAAGTTTACTAAAAAAAAATTAATCTAAATTTTTGTGGATTATTGGATTATTTTGTGTCTTATTCACAAACAATTTAGTTTGCTTAATAATTTTTTACTCTTTAGATTCCTGTCGTTGGGACGAACAAATAATCCACAAAAAATCGATGCAGAATTAACAAATGTAATTTTTTTTTTGAATAAAAAAACAATAAACCATTTGGTTTATTTTGCCAAATCACCCAAAAAATGGTTTGTTTACAAAAAAAGATTGTGTGAAAATTTAGCACTATAAGAATTAGATCCGACAAGTATCCGTATAACGAGAATTTAGAGAAACTTAATTGGACCACAATCATAAATTTATTATATATAATTGAAATTTTTAAGAATACCATTGTAAATTCTACAAAATTGAATAGGGGCTCGGAGCCCATATGGCCCCACTTAGGTCCGGCTCTAAGAATTGCCGCGAACAATTTTGGGTCGTCAATTGGGACCATTATGGATTTTATTTTTTTGAGAAGTTATTGCTATAATTATCGCTAAGAAAAATTAAGGATTTTTTGTTGCTCTCTTTAGATAGGGATGTTTCATTATTAATTTTTGATGTCATTGTTAGCAAGTAAGAGATTCATTTGCATTGATTAATGCAGATGTCCAAGGTTTAGTTGCCATCACAAGTTACATGGTTCAACCCTTTTTTTATTAGAATGGGTAATTGACCATAAAGTTATTGAAATCCGAGTTCGATTTTGTTCACACACATTTACAAGTGGATGAACATTACCCACCATATTTTCGGCCCAGTCTTATTTCGATGATCAAAATATTTTGTCTCTTATAACATGCTATTTTACATCTCTTTGTAAAAAATCAGCTCAATCGGATATCGGCTACTTGATAAAATCACCCAATTTTTAGTTTAGAACTTTGACGTGAATCTAAACTGAAAACTGTGTGACTTTAGTAGTTACCCATATTCAATTAAGTTTTTTTTTTTTTTACAACTTTATTTAAAATAACACGTTTTAAGAAATGAAGTATTCTGATCGTCAAAATAGGACCAGAAACTTGATGGATAATGTTCACCCACTTTTAAAGGTGGGTGAACAAAACTGAACTCTTAAAATCCTCGACACCCTTATTTTGAAAATTCCCTTATTCTGCATTAACAAAAAAAAAAAGTGGAATATCCCTAGGCTAATTAATTTTTTTGGTCATTTTTTGTGTATGCTTATTAAGTTTGGCATTCATGGTTTGTTTTGTGCGTCAGCTTTATCATCGTGACACGTTGAATGCTTTTTACCTGGTCTTATTACTTGCTGAGTTAGACATCAGAGATGATCTTGATTGAAAGAGGCAATTAAGTGCTAAATCTTTTATATATTTGTTCTCTAAATAATAAATTAAAGAGAAATATAAGAACATGAAGATTATTCAATAATCACAATAATTAACATTGAAAAAAAGATTACCATAGGTTCCAAGGTAGAGATACTTGTTGCCAAACACCCGACCGATTCGAGCCTCCCATCTCCCATTGTGATGGTGTCTGAAAATCAATAACAAAACTGGCAAATTAATTTCACGCCACAGTTTAAGGGATTGGATCCTCTCCAGTTCTTAATTTAGACTAGACGGGACAATTCAAATCTGAATCATCCATTCTTGCAATTAATAAATCAAATTTTCTTAAAGATTTGTTTACCAGAAAGAGTTGACTAATGTAACTGATAAGAGTCTCTGAATAAAACGGAACCATCGATTATACCAATATATCCAGATTTGAATTGTCTGGTTGAGTCGACAGTACAATGTTGTGTTTTCCGGGTCACACACGCACACAAAACACACACAAGAAATTTGAGGAAAACCCCCTTGAATATATTCACACAATATACAAGTTTAAAAACCTCTCTGGGGAGCAATAACCGGCTCCCCCTCTCACACTCTCAGCATGGTCTCGCTCACATTGTGCTACCACACATCAAAATAAGAGAGACTAGAAGAGTATTTATAATCCTAGGATATTTCTACGGAAACCCTAGCTAACCTTGGGCCTAAACTTCTCCGGCCCACAAGGGGTGGATCCCAACATACAAAACTAGAACCGGAGAGAATCCTAACCCACATATTAAACATATGGAGATCTGTAGATACAATATCCTTATAAATTAGTGTTTGGTACGTGCATGGGTCCATTGTCCATTGGATATGATGAGGGACACCGAATTTCTAGTTTGACAATTTAAGCACTTTGTGGTACAACATTTACAAGGGTTCATTGAATTTTTTTCTCCCCCAACAACTTGTGTTCTTTTTGAATGGCAAAAGGGAAAAATACCACATTTACAGTTTCAACCGGTGGAAAGACCTTTGGCACTATATATATGCTTATATATATATATAAACATACTCCTATGTCGCTAATCTTTTGTATCATTTTATATCGTTGATGCGATTCACCTCAATTAGAGAAATAATATATGTTACGTGATCATTTTTATACAAAACCAATCACAAACGGCTATCCGATATGTGGTGACATATGCAAAAATCTAAAGAAGTAGAGGAATCAGGCTTTGAACATAGGGAATGGTCAAATTAGAAGAAATATTTTTGTGAATCTTGAAGAGGGAATTTAATATATGTTACGGTATCTTTTTTATATGAAACCATGATCACGTTTTTTAATAATGGTGCCGTTTATAAAAATCTAATGACATAGAGGAGAGGAGTCAAGCTTTGAACTTAGAGAACAATCGAATTGGTAGGATTTTTTTTTTTTTTTTATGATATTTAAAAATTAGCTTTGGTCTT
Organism: Gaultheria prostrata; assembly: GCA_036023075.1. Classification (NCBI taxonomy): domain Eukaryota; kingdom Viridiplantae; phylum Streptophyta; class Magnoliopsida; order Ericales; family Ericaceae; genus Gaultheria; species Gaultheria prostrata. The sequence continues at coordinate 64,229 of JAXBDA010000616.1, read as the reverse complement.
CTACTTGTTACATAGTAATTGAGAAATTGAAGTAAAATATTGAGATATTGTTGATATCATGTAGGCATGATATCACAAAACTTGGCATATCGAGAGTAAATTTAGATTAGAAGTAAAATTATATGCATGTATTTGTTCAAGTACGTGAAAAAACAATAAAAAATATTACTGTATAAAAATATTTTTCAGATAGGGCTGACCATCGCCGGCCTCTTAATACCCTGATGACATATGGCGTTGTTTACACAAATCGACAAAACACATTACAAAGTACGTTACTTTGATCTAGTCTCGCCGGATACTATAGATTATCAGAATTTGATAACCCATGAAGAACAATTGTTTATTTGATATGTTTAAATGTCCTTGTATATCAAGATTCAGCTTCAAACTTGAAAGACTACTCATTTTGTTCATACCTTGCTACGCCTCTGTACTTGGAGACTCCTCGAGAAAATCCACTACTTTTTCTGAAATCGAAATTCAAAAAGAACACGGAAAATAGAATAAAAATTCACTTTCATCAAATACTATACATTTCGAGTTATTATTTTTCAAATGAAATATATCCATCAATTAAAATATGGATGTGGTACGTACCTTCTCAGAGACCCAATATACTCTTCTTTTGACTGACCCTCCATTTCTTTTAGCTCTTCTTGATATGTTGGTAGCTACATAAATCCCAATACATCACGAAATCAATAAATAAATAAAAAAATAGAACAAAAATAATGTAGAATAAAATATCAAAAGCTAATAAATTAATTGATTTAATTTGGTGAAGAAAATTTACTGGGAAATTAAGGATGGTGTCGTGTCCCCAGTACTTCAATGCAGCCAAGTCATATGCATGTGCTGCTGCTTCTTCGTCATCGTAGGCCCCTAATATCACAAATTGGTTAAGCTCCCATTGACAAATTCTTACTCCTTTTTTTTTTTTTTTTCCAAATTTTGCTATGGTTTTGATATAGTCAACCGCGTCTAATTTATTTTCATGTGAGAGAGCCGGCGAATTTCATTCCAAAAGCACAAGCCGGCAGCTCCAGAGTACAATACTATGGAATTTATCGACGTTCTAAAAACAATTTACTAAATATAACTTACTGAAGAGAAGCCTTTTTACTTTTCTAAAATTATTTTTATTTAAAAGATTCAAATGCATGAACGCAAACATAAGGATATCGCATACTCCAATTCAGCATGGTATTTGTACGACAAAAAAAATAAAAGATATTTAAATTGAATGATTAATATTGTTTACAAATGATGTTCGTTTTATTTCTGTGTACGATTGTGGGTAATGATTTCACGCTCGTCCTTTCATAATAGCACTCTATCTTTTTCCTTTTTTTTTTTTTTTTTTTTTTGTTTGATTGCATGTAAGTTACAATTTTACCTACAAAGGACCATATTAATTTAAAATTTTAAATGCAAAAAAAAAAAAAAAAGAGTGCAGAGATAAACAAAAAGAGGGGTTATTTAAAATGATTGAAGATAAGTAAAAAGTAGATGGCAATAACAAACTCACCTAGATATACTGCATTTCAGTTCAATTCCATCCATCAAGAACAGAGTCCCAAAACAAACGCCAAAAGTTTAGCAACCAACAATAATAATAAATGAAAAAAAATGTGGAGAAAAAAAAAACCAAAAAAAAAAGAGGCCAGGTAAAATCATCAAATTGATCACCTTGTCTTCCTTTCTTGCTCTGTGACTCATTCCAGCAGTTCTTGTCCCACAAATGAGCTTCGTATCGGCCCGTCCACCGGTGCCTGTACCAATCACCCAAACAAAAACTTATAACAAAATCAAACCAAACTTCTTGATAATTAATGAACCGTTGTATCACTGACACCGTTACGTAAAGGGATCCAAGGACCTGTAGGGCGTATCACAGCCGTGGCAATCAATGGACTGGTTTCGCAGACAATTTATTTATCGGTAATAAATTGTCTGCGAATCTAGACCATTGAAAACAATTTTGGACGGCTGTGATTGGGGCACTACACTCTGTAGCAAGGATTTAAATATCAGTCAATACGCGACGTATCGGCCGATACGTATCGGTTTTTCAAGGGACCGATGCCGATATTGACCGATATTTGGCCGTATCACCGACACCGCTACGTATCCCGATACCAAGATTTAAAACCTTGCTCTGTAGTGCAGATGAGGCGCTACAGGTCCCGACTTCCGTAGAGTAAGATGGGCTAATGGTGACAAGATTACCTCGTGACACCCCTATAGATCGAGCTACGCTGCGGGGGAGAGTCCCGTGGGACGCTCTTTCGCGTTCTTTTCGCCTTGGTTGCCGGGTTTTTGTTTTTGCTACTAGTTGAACTCTGTTTCTGGATTTTCTGCTGTGATAGCTTCCCCATCAATATGTCACACAAGAAGGGTGTAGAGAGAGAGAGAGAGAGAGAGAGAGAGAGAGAGAGGAGGAGGAGGAGGACAGCATTTCGTATGGCCCAATTACAATTGCCGTGCTTGGAGTGTTCGGTGCATTTTGGAAAGTGGGGTGTAGCTGGCGGTGCATTGGCCCAATTGTTGGTACCGGCCCGTGCATTGCCCTAGTAATAAGGCCTTTTTTTAAGGATACGTAACAAGAAGCTCATCTACCTTACTTAAGCGTAGTTTAATTCCTTAATCTGCCTGTTTATGTTCTTCTCTCGACTGTATTACTGATTGTCAAATGCATCAGGCAATATAAAAAAATTAGTCGTGTACCATCTCCTCCATCCCTTCTCTTATGTAGTTTGAAATGAATAGTCTTACCTTACATATCATAAAAATAACAAAAGGTATGGATTGCAGACCCTAAAGAATAAATCCCTGCAACAGATTCAAAATAAAACTCCTGAAGTTACTGTCTTTCAGTACTGGGACTGAAGTCAAGTAGTTAACTCCTGATTGCATCATGTTATTACTCTAAATTTGTCTTTGTTTGTTCACTTAAGATCCAATGATCTCTCTAACCAACAAGTAGGCATTCGTCTTGATCTTTCAAAATTCACATTTCAAATACAAACAAAGGATCACAATGAAAGATCTCACACTCATCGATCTCTTATGTCTCTGTAATTTTCAGATATTTTACAAAATTACAATATGATTTCATTTCCAGAACAAGTATATTTTGTTGATTCTTTGTCTCAGAATCAGTTAAAATAAGGTGTTAGTAGCTTTGATTAGGTTCATATTTAGTCTAATTGGAATAATCTTCTTGGAGATGATGGTCATCGTATAATTTTGCCTAGTTTTGACGGAATTTGTTATTAACAATCTCCACAGCTCAAGTTTGCTGGAAAACTTAACGAATCAAACCTGAACACTTTAAAACGCAGCTTGATTCAACTGGTTTCCAGCCCTAATTAAAAGAAGCCAAATGGCCAATATAAAATGAAAATTTTAAAACCAGGGAATGAAAATCTCTTAAAAAATAACCAACATAAAGATTATAAAACAAAAGCCCAATAATTTAAAAGACAGCAATATAAAAAGGGTCCAAAAAGTTCAAAGCCAGAGGAAAAGAAAGTACAACTAAATAGATTGCTAAGCAGGAGATAAGCAAATCAAACTATACAAAACAGTACGAAACAGAAAACAAAAGCAAACATAAAAACTAACGATAATAGTGAGCACGAGATTCCGTGTTGCACGGAGACGGAAACTAGTAATCCAAAAGAAAATACTTCCTTCGTCCTTTTTATGTTTATTTTTGAAACTTTGAATCCTAATGAAACTCGAAAATAGAAAACTTACGACAACTATGAAACTGGTCGAACAATGAAGTTCCCCTCAAGAAATTCTGCTCCGTCTGTCGAGAAACATGTACCCCACCAGACTCCATGATCTGGGTGGGCAACATGGTGTCCGCCGGGTATCATTCATAAAGCCATAAGTAACTTGGTTTTTTTTTTAACTGACATAAGCAACTTGGTTGAGAAGGGGGCTGGAGTTCCACAACTCTTTGCCTTGAGGGTCACTGAGCACAAGCCCTTTGTCTGCTGTTATCTCTACTTTCGATCCAGCTAACACCGGGACGCCTTGATTTTGCATACCAAACAATGGTTTGGTTAGGTGTTTTGTAATACCATATGGAGAGCAAGAAGAGATTGTTATCTTGGGGCTGTTTAAACCCGAATGCAAAATCTTGAGAAGGTAATAGCCATGGGGTGGCGACCTCGTCAGTAGCTGTGATAGATGCACCGATTGTTGTGCTTTCCGGGTCACACACGCACACAAAACACACACAAGAATATGAGGAAAAACTCCATCGTATATATCTACACACATACACATGATTACATGAAAAAACCTCACCGGGGCGCCACAAGGCCCACAACCGGCTCCCTCTCCGGGGGAGGCCACAACCGGGCCCCCCACTCACACTCTCAGCATGTCCCGCTCACATTGTGATACCACACACTAATAAAATGAACAACAAGAGTATAAATAGGCCTAGGGTTATTCGATAGGAAACCATAGCAAACCTTTGGGCTCAGGCCACTCCGGCTCACATGGGTTGGACCCAACACCACCGATGTCTACCCTTCCGTTTGTCTGAGCAACAGTAAAAAATGGCAGAAGTAATAGAAAGCAGACGAGAGGAAGAGACATTGCTACAAAGAAAGAGAAGTGTACGAGGAACAAGGAAAAGACTTTATAATTTCCTTCCTTTCATTTTCAGGGAGTCATTAATTAGAAGACTTCATGATGCATAGCTGGAAAGGATCATTTTCAGGAATATTCATTAGATGACTTCATGAATCATGGGAAATCCGTTTGGCATAGCGAAACACTCAATTTCACATTAATGATTTTTTGATTTTTTTTTTTTTTTTTTGGCAGGGCTTATTATTCTTAGGATGTTTTTATATGGATTCTTGCACAAAAAAAAAAAAAAAAGAGCTCAATCCAATATCGGTAAGTGTTTTCTAGAATTCTCAGAGCGCCCTATGAATTCTACTTATCTCGGTTCGCCTCCCATATGCTACTTATCCAGACTACTAATATCTTTCGTTAATAGATTTTTAGAATTTTTTTCAGCTTCCAGCCAGCTACCATAATGGAACAGAGGCAAGAGTATAATGTTTGGTGAGCGAACATTAAAAAATAAGGGTGACATATGCAAGGGTCTATTAATTTTGTATAAATAAATAACAATGATATCATCATAGATATTATCGAACAAACCTACACGACTTAAAACCATGTAATACATGATAAAATCATCGATGCATACCATTTTGTGCATCCATATCAAATTCAAATGACGAAATATATAGACTAGTTATCTTTTTTTTAAATGCTTACAGTCTACGACTGCAATTTTATTTAGTCTTTGTGAAGAAGTCAACGAAATAGTAAAACATTGAAGTATTTGGTATGATTAAAACCAAGTCTGTTGAGTCTGTTCAGGCCCGAGGGCCAAGGCTGACCGCGGTCCCGAACTTCAACGCTCCAGAGCGAACTCATAAAGTTGGACTCTTTTTTCAGTTTCCAGCCTTGTAATTATCTGAGCTACCATAATGGAACGGAGGCAAGAGTATAATGTTTGGTGAGCGAACATTGAAAAATAAGAATGACATATGCAAGGGTCTATTAATTTTGTAGACATAAATAACAATAATATCACCATCGATATTATCGGACAAACCTACACAACTTAAAAACCATGTAATACAAGATAAAATCATTGATGCATACCATTTTGTGCATCCATATCAAATTCAAATGACGAAATATATAAACTAATATTATCTTTTTTAAAGACTCGTACAGTCTACGACTGCAATTTTATTTAGTCTTTGTAAGGAAGTCAATGAAATAGTAAAAACACTGAAGTATTTGGTATGATTAAAAACCAAGTCTCTGTTGAGTCAGTTCAGCCAAGGCCGGCCGCGGTCCCGAGCTTCAACGCTCCAGTGCGAACTCGTAAAATTGGGCTCTTTTATCTTCTTCATCGAATTTTCATTTTCGCGCAAAAACTCTTACCGATTGTTCTCAACTTTTTTTCACAGAAATAGTTCAGCCCCAATTACTTACAAATCCAAACTCTTTCTAGAACTTTTCAACCACTAGCCACTTTTGGAAACTAAACCAGTTAAAGTATTTCCCCTTCTACAGTTCCACTTGTAGACAATCTTGGGCCTAGTTCCTAAACCATCTTATAGAACAAATTTGATCTTCCTTTTTTTTTTTTTTGAAAAAAAATCGATTTTACAAAGGGACAAAACCCAAACAAACTCAAGGAGATGGCCTTGAGAAACTATACAAAACAAGCAAACAAACCCATTACAGGGAACAGACAAAACCAAAAACAGTCAAAGCCTACAAGGTTCCCTACACTATGCATGGAAAACAGCCTCAGGGATCCCCCACTCCAAACCAAACCTGAGATATCAGAAGACTGAGCAACGTTCCTCCAGGAGCTAGCACAAGACATCACCTCCTCAACAATCTGCTTCACAATGGATGCAAAGTCAAGAAACTCTTGCCGAAATATTCTGCTATTCCTCTCCCTCCAAATTTGATCTTTATCACAGAATGGATTCTTTACCCTCCTACAAAGATACCCAACAAAAATGCCAAATCAAAAAATACCAAAAATATAGTAGCAAGAAACTTACCAGTCTCGCAGGGAATCCATCAAACAGCTACATTGCATTCGAATTTGTGTTCAAAAAAAAAAAAAAACAATGAATTTACCTGAATTTGGGACAACAGTTCAGGCTATGAAATTCTTGTGGGTGTAAAGGACCCAACTTCAGTATGCAGCAACTGGGACTTATCGAAGACTGGGAGGATATGAAATTCTAGTGTAGTTTAATACTAATGAAAACATGAATTTTGTTCTAAAATTATTCAATGGTAAAATGTTTTTTTGAACTGTTCAATGGTAAAATGTTGGTTTTGGTTGATTCGACAAAAGACAAAAAGTGAAGGGATAGCAATAATTATTCATGCATTAGAGCATCACCGGCCTCTGAAGTATACTTATAGGGTTTAAGGTTATCATTATTTATCTTTTATGTTCAGGATAGTTTAGTCTTTTGTATTATTAGAATTTTGCTAAGGTTATCGTTATTTATCTTTTATGTTCATGACAGTTTAGTCTTTTTGTGTTATTAGGATTTCACTACGGTTATCGTTCTTTATCTTTTATGTTCAGGATATTTTAGTCTTTTTGTGTTATTAGTGTTTTGCTAACGTTACTAGGGTTAGCCTATATAACCCCTTCATTAGTCTTGCAATCACTCAAACTTTATAATGCAATAAAATTATTTTGTTACGTTGTTTCTCTTCTCTCTTTTGCAATGTCACACCCTCATTCAAAATTTTCACCTAAACTCAAATTTGAATAATAACCCTTCAAAACCAACTTCATTCATTGACTCAAACCTATATCAGAATGAGTTTTACCTAAATTTTTATTATAATCAAGGGAGACTCAAATTTTTAGTCGAATTTGCAAGGCTATTTTACCTGTCTCAAATTTACAATAATACCATTAGTGAGGCTTTTACTCAAATTTATGCTTGAATTTGAGTTGCCCATTGGATTGTTTCATACCAAGTTAAGCTTTTATTCAAATTTTTAATGGCTTGGAGCATCACAATCCTTGCCTTTTCTTTTTACCCAAACCCAAAATTTGAGTAACAAGGCTAAAACTCCATCTCCAAGATCATACTAAGTCTCCAACCAATTTTGAGTTTTACCTTTTTCCTTGCATAAATTTAGGGCGATCCAAATCAAAACCCTTTCTCTCAATCCCTCTTTTTACTCTCTCATTAATTACAAGGGTGCCATTTTGACTCAAATTTTGAATGGAAAGCCTAAAAAATAAAAAATAAAAATGGGTATAAGATGACATGCCCAAAGTAAAGCTTTTGACCCAAAATTGGGTAAAAAATAGGGGTGAGCAGAAAACCCGTCAAACCGTGAATCCAGTCCAAACCGATCCAAACTGATTGGTTTCGCTCGGTTTTTTAGTAGCGTGGTTTGGTCCTGGTTTAAAAAAATTAGAATCTGTATTCAATGGTTTAGTTTGTGGATTTATGTTCATGGTTCTGGTCTCAATCCGATCCGAACCGTGTATATTATATATAAATGTATTTATATATATAAGCCATAGTTAACAAACTTCCTAATTTAATTTATTCCTTATTCCTTCTCTATGTAAGATTTTATTTTGCCTAAGATTCATAACTTATTCCATTAATTCCAATACACCAGTAGTGGTTTAGTCATAGCCAGTAAATTTGTTAATGAAATTCTCCATTCCAATTTTGATTCCACAGCACGTTTCTATTTTTCTAAACTTCTATACATGATTCGATCATTGTCTATTCCTATTCCTTGATTTCCTTCATTACCATGATTAATTTTAATGATATTTTAATAAAATCGGATTTAATATAAGTTTTGGTTTATTAATCTTCACAATTTTAAGTACTTTAAATAGTTTACATGAATAATATCTTAATTTTAAGCAAACCATGGTTCAAAACCGAAACCGATCCGTATCTTAATGGTTTGGATTGGTTTGGTTCTATGCGTTTTATGGGTTGGTTTGGTTCTCCAAATTCATAATCCGTAGGTAGTGGTTTGGTTCTTAGTTTACTGCAAAACCGAACCAATCCGGTCCATGCTCACCCCTACTAAAAAATGGGAAAGGGCAGGTGATGCTCTTATACGTGTACTAGTCTTATTGCACCGTACCTCACACGGTATCTCATGCTCATTCTAAATTTTTGTACATTTGTACCTTATGGGACTTTTGAAAAACATTTAACCAGAGATACATTGAAAAATATATATTACGGATCTCACAGTGAATACAACCGTGCACATATTTTACTTCAAGAAGTACTCCATATGTACATTCATTATGTAAATACATGTACTAGAGCGTTAAATTTCAAAAATATGATTGTCCTCAGAAAAATAATCTCAGCTTTCTTTTAGATCATAAGAAATAAATTTATGTAATCCTATACTCGGACATGTATAACCAATGTCCTTATTCACCTAACAATTGTGCACTTTGTAAGACTTCTCTCTATTTACATAACATTTCCAAGAGTTAGAATTAATCTTCTCACGCCCCTCACTCTGGTTTAAATAAGTTAGGTGAGATCTTCATACATTTTCTATTACAAAAAAGATCGAGATTACAAAATAGGCTAACAACGATACAAATCAAGTCTTAAGTCCCAATCAATTGATGATTTCTATTGCCAAAATTGTAAAACCAACTAGAGTATACGTTTTGACATTAACACCTACTTTATGGAGAGTTGGGTATTTTGTATTAAGACTACAAGTTTCGAAGTACATTTTTCAAGGTGAAATTCTATTAGGTGCTAATATTCTTGATTTTATTTTTCAGTAAATAAGGCTGAATTAAAACGATATTTAGTTTTAAAAAGTTCTGCAGGTTTACATGAGACAAGAAATGGCAATTGAGACAATCAATTAAACAAAGAAAGAGTAATGCCAGTTTTCCTCTCTTTGTTTACTAAATTAGTGATGCCCAATTTTTTATTTTTTATTTTTTTTTTCGGGGGGGGGGGGCAGAGTGAGAGAGGTGTGAACACAAACTTCACATTGTATTTTTGCAAAAATGTCACTGCATATTTGGACACAAAACACATACACACATCCACAGGGAGAGCATTTTGTTCACACTCGCTCTTTTCACCCTTGGTGAGTATTCATTCTGTGTCGTATGCAAAAATTTAGCTCAATCAAATATAAATAATTGTTTCATCTAAATTTTATTTATTATCTTTAAAATTCTAGCTAAAAAAATCGAACTTTAATAACAAACGCTCACCGATATTGGATTGAACTCAATTTTGCATGGGATCCTAAGAAATGAATCTAGACAAAATGAACGGTATTGAATCTTGTATGAGACATAGAATGAGTATACCCTCAGGAGGATGAACAAAGCAAGGGTGAACAAAATTGCTCTCCATCCACAAGACTCAATCAAAACTTAGATAAGGGCAATACGGTAAGCTGCAATGGTGAAATTACTTAATTAACCCACCTCACTATCCCTCCAGGCCTCAAACAAAAAACATCAAAAGTTACATAAGGGTAATACGGTAAGTTGCAAAACATGGTGAAATTACTGGATTAAACCATCTCACTATCCTTCTTCGCGAACACACCCAACGTCCATAGAAGGGGCATTTTGGTTCAAAAGGATCAAAAAAAAAGTGGCAAGCCACGATTGTTCTTTATTCTTTTATGTATAGGTTCTTTGATTATGAGGTCATGGATTCAAATCTTACCACAAATTCATAAACCAGATTCTCAATTCAAATTTCACAAGGAAAAACAAAAAAGAGAAAAGACATAAAACCAATCAAGCTGGTGCAATAGAAACCCTGTCAACCTGAACAACATATTCTAGTGTCACGTTTGGTGGAATTTGCAAATTCTGGTCAAATTCTGCACCCTTCTCCCCAAAGCCCAAGCTAGGGGGAACAATTACTCTTCTTTTACCTCCTGCCTTCATGGATCTCAGTACAAAATCTATCCCTTCACACATGCCCTTAGTGTATGGCCTTGACCCCATCACAAGAGCCAGTGACCTGTTTTCACCACCAAATGTGTCCACAAACACTTGCCCACTTCCTTCAACACTTCCCTTCAGATCAATCAGCACCAGGTCCCCTGGCCTTGGAGAAGAACCACCACCAACTCTCAGCTCGTAGTACCTGATTCACATGCACTATTTTCATAAGAATTAAACCCTTCTCCAAGTCATGATGATTAAGAGAAATGTGCATAGACTAGGTGAGTAAGGATGTAGCTCCGTGGACCGGTTTGTCGGGCCACTCTTTTCCGAACCGATGAAAAGAAGTAGGGAAATCTTCCAAGTATCCTTTTTCGACCCGTGAAAAGATATACTTTGGAGTCTCTGATTTATCTAAAGGAAAAGGGAAAATGGCAAGCAACATTTTTGTTACAGCCCATGTAAAAAACATTTGTACTAAGTACTATGGTTTGTGAGGTTGCCGGTTTAAATCCTATGGAGAGGAATTTGATATCCATAGTAAATGGTTGGGATGAGATAATTGGTTCTTATAGCCATGACAAAACATAAAATATTACACTGACAGATTTTACCTGATGCCATTAGGCAAGACCACCTCTTCTTGCTTCTCCACATCTCTGCAAAATGAATTTTGGTATTACAATAAAGACATGAAGATGGAAACTGAACTACAATTGTTACAAATCAAAAGGAAGAAATATTAGCTATCAATTTGATGGATGCTTCAGTGCTTCACCAAAATTTGAAGTCTTGACCTTTAGAGAATCACTAGGCGGATCTAAGCACATGATTCTCCAATATTAGAACCCTCAGCTCCCGATCTCAATACTCGCACTCGTAAATTTGAACTTTTTGAGATTTTCTTGAAAGATGCTTACATGCTCACACTCCGCACGGGCATTTTGTGACTTAAGGTGGATCCTAGCAGCTAGCCACTAATTGGATCACCTCTCTCTCTCTCTCTCTCTCTCTCTCTCTCTCTCTCTCTCTGTGTGTGTGTGTGTGTGTGTCAGTGTCTCTGTCTCTCAATGATGTTTCGTTTGTTCATTTTTTAGAAAAATCTGCCTTTTGGGGGAAAAAAATATAATTTCATGATATTACATTTTGTTACACCCATTAAAAATCTAATTGAGCTATTTTGATTGGTGCAAAAAACTTAACAAATCAAAGAACTTTTTGTCCAAGAAAGTAGTGCACGTGTTTTAAAAGGGACCAACAAAAAGGAACGATAGTAGTAGTTAAAAGCACACAGACCCTGCTGTGACAGGTATGTGAGCCTCATTCGGGGCCGAAAAATTAACTGAACTGTTCATTTGTCTCGCTCGCCGAGCTTATAACATTGCACGTTGTACAAGAAATTTCATCTTCTCATTGGTGCAAGAATATCAATTCACATATGTATGAAGGCAATATGAACGAGTACTTTTCTGCTAAGCCAATTTACATATGTAACCAAAAAAATAAACCATCACAAAATGTAATCATTAAATTTTATTACATGAACCTAACCTTGTATTAGCTTGTTGCTGGGAGACTTCAATCCGGGTTTTGATCTGTTCAGAAACCACACCAAATGCCAAGAAACCAGCCCATGCCAGCCCAGCTCCGAGCCCAAACCTCCTCGTTAAGCTGGAGGCTATCCAGTCTGTGGATTCAGCACTAGTAGAAGTGGCAGCCGCAGGCTTTGTACTCTTTTGTTGTTGTACTCCCGATGAGACCGGAGACGGCGGCTCTGCCGAGGTTCTACTTATAAGCTGTTGAGACGGTGGAGGAGACGGCGGTTGTGAAGGCGGCCGAGTTGGTGGCTGAGGAGGAGGGGCTTGGGAAGAAGCAAAGGGTTGAGTTTTTGGGATGGGTTGAGAGAGAAATGGTGGTGATAATCCTAAGAAAGTAGTAGCCATTTTTTTGGAACATAAAAGGAAGTAATCTCTTGACTATAATCACTGCCAATAAAGTATGACAAATGGTCCCCATCTTATCCCTTGTGTGTGACTGGGAATTTCGTTGGTGAAGGGTACGTAGGAGGAAGGATTTAAATATCTGCTACGTAGCGGTTTTTCAATCTTCTTGTACCGTTACGCTATGTTATATTGGCGCTATTAAAAATTCAAATTCGTATGAGCCGATTCCTGCTGAAATATACGGTGCATATTTTGTTTTTAAAAGAGGTTTACTTGTACGATTCTACCCTTGTGATGACTCAAGAGGAAATAATCCATCTATCCGGTACATATTTTATTGTCAAAGAAACACTTCAATGTATTGCACGTGAAGTGAAGCATTAATTCATCATGCATACTCCCTTCATTTACTCCCTCCGTCCTTTTTTATTTTTCTTTTTTGATCAAGAAAATGGTGGGAGGGGGCAACCAGCATAGCAATTCCCCTTGGGCGTAACCATAGGAGCTCCTGACCTGCCAGTGGAATGTCTGATTCGAGCCATAGCTACTGTCCGTGAGGACAAACCGTCACCACGGCACCACCAAGGTACAAGTGGGCATAAGTGTGTACCCCCCAATCCCTTACCACCGAGTCTCTTCTAGGAATGTGAGGCACCCTGTCCACCAGGCTACCATCATCAGTAGTCGTCCATTTTTAAGTGTGTGGCTTCGTAAATCCAACTTATTAAAAAAATATCATCATTACACCTTTCACATCAACTTTACCTCCACTTTACACTTTCCACATCACCTTTTACCTCCACTTTCTAAAATTATCCTCCACTTTACCCATTAACTATTTAATATTCACCCACTACTTTTTCAAAAGAGCAAAATGATAATTGTACAACTTTAACTCATTAACTTTCAAAACACACTTATTAAGGGACATCCCAAAATGAAAATATCCACCCCATAAAAGGGACTGAGGGAGTACTCTGTTTTGAAAAGTCGTGTTATTTTTTATTTAAAAACTAATCACTTTCGGATGAACTTTTGAAAATTTTCACACCATACTATTAAAGAACTGATCGAAATATTTAATTAATTCGTCTCGAAAAAAGTTTAAAAATTATCCAAAATACTGCCCAGAAGCATTAGTCACAAGAGTGTTCAAAACTCCGATGGATCATAACAGACCATGGTGATTCCCAAACACCATTAAAATAAGCAGAAGGGGGCAGAATCTACACCCAAATTTTCTCCAGTACAACAAATCAACTTGACCCATCAAAATCTAGTTTACATTGTGGCTTCAATGCACACTTATCTCTGAGAAACTAGGAGGAAAAAGAAGCCAAAAAAACAAACCTTAATTACAACAAATTCAGATGAATTTTTGCACAAACATTTATGGTTTCCAGGATGGCTGCACGGCCAAGCCAAGAATACAGAAAACAATTGTGGACGAAAAAAAAGAAAGTACATTTGCCTCAAATCTGAAGCGTATATATATGCTGGTCAGGAACTTAGTTGATCTCTTCTCTTATATTGTATCTGAGCAATACAGGACCCGCTTCCATTGTTAGGCATTCCAAGAGTCTTGATTTGGCTTCGCTTCTTCATTGACTCTTTCGGCCAAGTTGATCTCTACGGCATGTGATGGGTGGCCTTCTGGCTGTTGCTTATTTGCCCAATGGGTCTGGGCACCTGAGCAGTGGTTATAGGCTTCTGTAGGGGCTTCAGAGCAGCCATTATCTCGGCAAATGTTGGCCGCAATTTTGGATCTCTAAAATGTTAACAGAGAACTTACGCATGAATTTACTATGTTTCATATCCTTCACCGGTCCACATTAATCAAAACTTAATGGAATTTTCCACAAAACCAGAGGAATAGTGCATTCATAGAAGTAAACTCTCACACCAACCATGGTAAACAAGTAAACATAAGAGAGAACATTTAGCGGTGTACCCAAGTAGGCTTCAAACTTGGTTTAGTAAATCCATATAAACAAATATGAGTACAATGTAACCACCAAAATGACAACCAATGTGTAGAACGGTAGAACCTGAATCTGTAGAAGCGGGGACTTAAGTCTCTTACTCATGGAGAGACAAAAATACTTTGACACGAGACACAGACAATGGGAACTAATAAACGTTGCATAACCGTATCGAGGTTAGTACAGAAATCGAAAATCTAAACTGCAACGAGAATTTTTAAAAATCAAACAATTTGCCCCAGCTAATTTTAGGTGGTGCTGAGGGCTGCTTATTGAATGGTGCTGCTGCTGATAAGCAGCACCAGTACAAAGGTGTTTGCCAAAAATAAAAATGGCTACCAAATACATGTACGACCCAATTTCAGAACATTTTAGCAACCCTACCAAATACATCAGCTTTTCTTTAGCAGCTCTACGCGAGCACCTTTAACTAAGTTCAGCAACACCAATTGGGGACTTGGTCACAACACAAACAACCATTCCGCTTCTATTTCTTAGTCTGCTTCCTACTAAAAGTGACCTCCTTCCACACAACATTAATTCTCAATAGAAAGCTCAAGATCCCCCCTCAATCCTGGGTAGTTTCAAGACATATACAGCTAACTTATCTACTTGTCAAGATATGAAATGAGACTCCTAGATATACTAATGCCACTTGTGCATCTTGGAAATCCCAAATTTTCCCATCTCAGTGTCAATTTTCTGAAATTGATTTCCCCCAAGAGGATGCAGACATGCACACTTATAAATAAAAGACAAATACAATACCCCCAAGGAAAAAAGTAACACCTCTAATTAGTAGAGGTGTGGAACATTACACTCCCCTGAATAGAAACATAAGCAGAAATAAAGTTTCAGAAAATACTCACGTTTCCCAGCATTTCCAAATAATATCTGCAATAGCAGGATCCATATCATTTGGAATGTCGAGACGACGATGCTGAAAACCAACTGCACCAACAACTTGCATTGGGTTCATTCCCCCCCATGGCTGCTGCAAAGTAATGAGCTCCCATAGTATCACGCCAAAGCTATACACATCACACCTTCATTGCATAAAGTGGTGATTAAAACATCAGTGAACTCTAAAGAACTAAAATACTACCTGTAATGACTCATGCAGGGGAAAGAAGGTAAACTAGAAAAACTTACTTTTCATTGGCAGGCTCATTTCTCAACACTTCCGGTGCCATCCACTCTGCCTGAAGAAGGGGTACAGCACCTTAGAATCACTAAAGCCATCTTAATTTTACAGCTGTGCTAAAAGAAGCATACAATACCAAAGCAAGATTCATCACATAATATAAACACATAAGAAATGAAAGTATCTACAAATCTCTTAAGGAGCGACCGGTTGGTTCACCAAACCCCGACCCCAATTAACAACAAAAAACAGTGGGAAAATGCAAGAAAAGCCCATTATCTGCCTAAGGCTTTGCAGTCCAACAAGTTATCATCCAGGGTAACTAAATCTACCTGGTACGAACAAGTAAACCTGAACTAAAAACCATCAAATTACCACATTCAGGTCACTGTTCTGCATATGATTTTTGTTAAAGCATCCAACTCAAAAAACCAATTGGCAATGAGTGGAGAGGCCGCCCAAGTTCATATACTAGCTTTGGAGGTAATAATTAACCAATAAAGGACAAGCTCTAACTCCCCCGCACGTGGAGAGGTAAACAAACAATTCAACTCATACAACAATTATCAACCATCGACGACAAACAAAGGGGGAACCAAACATCAACGACAGAGTCTTGTCCAAAAGCCTCTGAAAGCCTAGCTTTGATACTATGTTAAAGCATCCAACTCAAAACCAATTGGCAATGAGTGGAGAGGCCATCTAGGCTCATATACTAGCTTTGGAGGATATAATTAACCAATGTAGAACAAGCTCGAACACTCTCCCACACGTGCGACCCCAGAGCCGCACATGGAGAGTTAAACAAGCGATTGAACACATACGATAACTATCAACCATGCAACGACAAACAAGGGGGAAACCAACCATCAACAACATAGAATCTTGTCAAAAGCCTAGCTCTGATACCATGATAAAGCATCCAACTCAAAATCAATTGGCAATGAGTGAAGAGGACGCTCAGGCTCATATACTAGCTTTCGAGGTGATAATTAACCGATGTGGGACAAATTCCAACACTACCCCGCCCGTGCGACCCCTAACTCGCACATGGAGAGGTCAACAAAGGATCCGGAAAATACGGATCACAACGAAACAAAGTGCGGCTAACAAAGGAGAAAAGCCTCTGAAAACCTAGCTCAGACACCATGTTAAAGCATCCAACTCAAAACTAATTGGCATTGAGTGGAGAGGCCGCCTAGGTTCATATACTAGCTTTGGAGGTTATAATTAACCAATGTGGGACAAGCTCTAACAATTTTAAATGAGGGAGATATTCTTGTCCTGCCATTCCAACTTACCTTCATGGATGCCGGAACAACAATATTGAACCCGTGTATTTGTCTAATTAAATAGTCGTGAGCAGAGAAAACAATAAATGATTCCTCCCGGCAATGTGTACAAAGCCAAGTATATGACTATGATAATCATCTCAATCATGTTTCGAAATATAATGAACTTCAATATCACGATTAGCTGTACATTTCATATAATTTTTATTACCAACAAACTAACTTTCATCTTTTCGAATGAGTTTTTATGTGATGCCTCAATCTTGACATGTCAATTTTCATGCATTTTAACTCCATTAAGTTCAGTTTAAGAATAATTGTTCAAATGTATTTTCGTCAATTTTTGGTTTTGGGTTCATCATGATATGCCGTATACTGTTTTCTAGACAAACTAACTCATAAACCAATTTTCCAAGACCTTAAGCATTCCAACGACAGTCCTTCGAGTATGTACTTTACCAAATAGACACTCAGGTAGCATGAAAGCACTTTTCCAACTAGACACTCAAGTAGCATGAAAGCATCTGCCCAAAGCAATAGCCAAGTACAATAAGGGTCGTGCTCTGCAGTTCTTGTTTTTTAATCTTCCTTCTCCGCACTGCTATTTATGAAGAAATAGACATGAATGTATGTGTTCTGACATACAAGCAAATATTCCCGCCCCGAGAGCTATCTTTAGATGCATGCTGGCAAATGATCTCAGTTCTTGTAAATACCAAATAATCTTCAAAGCCTCAACCACACAATGGTAAATGATAAGGAAAATGATTTCTAGAACTTTTAAAACATTATACATCAAAACACAGTGAGTGTGAAAACACAATTGCAAAGAGAACGTGTGAAAACGTTGACCAAGAAGACATCAATCTCAACTAAATCTTCCTCACAAGGAAAACATAACTTAAAATTGGAAGGTATCTTTTAACCATAGATCACAGCTACCACCTTGTTCAAGGAGAATGTTGGCAACCAAAACATCTCCAAAGGCCTGAATACTAGGACCAACAGCACTTGTGTATCTTCACCAAAACGGTCGATAATAAATGATGTACCAAAGATTAGCCAATTTCCAGTATTGCACCATTACTGTGTTCCATAAGGAAAGGCATCAAGTAAATATGCCACGGACAAAAGCAATAAGCCAAGTTAAATGTATAAAAATGTGAACTAGGAGAACAACAAAGAAGCCTGCCAATTGCTGGAAGCATATAAAAGATAGAATACACAGTGAGAAAAGTAATCTAGCAAGCAGAGAAAACTACAGAAATAAAAGTATGATGAACGTGGGAACAAAGAGTACAAAAGGACTAGACTAGAGCAAGAAGAAATAAGGACAAAGCCAAGACGTGAAATCAGCAGGACCAGCTTACCGTCCCAGCAGTTGACCTTGAAGAAAGAAATGTGCTATATTTCATTCGAGATAACCCAAAATCACATACCTAATGACAGGAAGACAACTCAAGTCAGGGTGAACTAGCTATGGAAGTTTTGCAATATTTCACAAACATTCTCAGCCATGAGACAAAGAAGCCACCTTCACAACCCAATTTTTATCAACCAGTAGATTTGGAGTTTTCAAATCGCGATGAACTATTACTGGCGTGCAGTTGTGCAAATAATTCATTCCGCGTGCCTGAAATTGCAATTACTTAGAAGACGTGTTATTCCAAGTCACCAGCAAACCAGAAGCTTTACTATTACATATTCAAGCAAAAGGTAAAGAGCATACAGCATCAAGGGCCATCCTCAGACGCCTCCCTTCATTTAATTGATTGTTAGGCCGGTGAATCAACCTATACAAACTCCCTCTGCAAAATATAAAGTACGCTTCAAAATACTAAATTAAAGCCAGAATGATTCAAACAGAAACTGGATTATAAAAACAAAACAGAATTGCAGCTGGGAGTTCTTTAAAAATTATGACCATACATGAATTGAGATTGTCTGAGACTCTCAATCTCACAGAACAACTTCACTTTACTATTCCAGAATAAATTTCTCCTGAGCGAGCAGCCTAGAAACGTAATGCATCAATTGGACTTGTGTATCCGTGTCTGACAACCTTAAGATACGTGCCAAGCATGTGCCGGACATGCCCGAATGTTTGGTGACACTCTGGAGGAGATAGTCGCTGGGCCAAGTTAAGCGTCACAATAGGGAACATTAGGGGACAGACTGGGGAAACATTATGGGGACAGAATTCTATTTCAAAGAATACAGATGGTAAAAATTGCCATGGATGGGTAGTTTCTGAATAACGAAGTTCTGATTGACTATGTTCATATCTTCATAATACTCATGTTAATTGAGTTTCTGTTCCTCAATTGATGAACATAATGTCTTTATTATTCCTTTGGACATATAATGCTTGCCAACAATGGGTAATTCTATATCCAACATGTCTCGAACGTATCCGAGTCCTAAATTTTTGAAACATGACATGTCCACGTTTCCAGGTTGCGATGTTGTGCCGTGTCTGTGAATGGCAGCTAAAAACAGGTGGCAGGATCAGAAACTAACTCTTTATGGGCAACAGCAGAACCACCTGATCAGGATCATATTCAGTGAGACTCATTTGTGATTGAGGATAAACATCGTTCCTTCAGGCTGGGTCAGCTCTAACGGTTAGTTGCGTTATAGCTTGCCGTCCAATTCTTGACTGAGCTGGAGCGCAGCCATCTTATCCACTAAACTAGTTAAGATTTGTCTAAATAGTAGGGATTATTTTATTAGCCTATCTCAACTGTATCTTTTTGTTATCGTTTGGAAAATTTATCTTATTTTATAGAACTTTTTAGTTACATATTGACCCAGGAAAATATCAGAAGAGATTGCTTCACTATCTTACATCTATCTATATGTTAGAGCATCCCTAATGGTATAATCAAAACATCTAAATAACCAAAGTTAGCAATGTTTGTGCAAAAATTGGCTCACAATGGCATAATCAAAGTTAACAACAATTTAGCCAGTAACCAAATTTTGGCATTTGGATAATCAAAAGTAACAATATTTTCTCAATAACCAAATTTTGGGGACCACACCCTATTTATAAGTCTTTTTTGGTAGAATGAATTACAAAGTAACAATATTCTCTCTTCTTTTTCAAATACTTAATTCAAAACTCTTTTTTTTTTGCACTTTCTCTCAAAAGTTTGAAATTATCAATTTTTAATCTTTACCAAAATATGTTCAAGATTGGTCTCATTTTAAAGGTATTGAGAATATCTTTTAAATTGTACTAATATTATAAAAAGTATATGTACAAATTTAAAGTTGTGCCCATTTTATGAATAAAAATAAAGTGAGTAATACATTTTTTTTTATTATGGACACAAAATACCATTGTGACACTCCACATTGTTGACTTTATAAATATCTTGTATGGATAACCAAAGTCTGATGTGGCAACTTTTAATTATCCAGTTTTGGTTATGCCATTGGTGATGCTCTTATCACTTCCAAGATTTATCTTTTTTAAATCATACAGATAATTGTTGCGTTTTACTTAAAAGCACAACATGGGGTGTTTGGTTAACGAAAGAAAGAACTAAATTTGTATATTATTTGTGTGAATGCCTATACTTTCCTCGGATGAGCACATATTACTTTAGTGTAGATTCTTTTCTTTCTTTGTATTAATTTGTCTTGCATCAGTTTTGGTACCAGAACAAACGGATTCCAACATATGTTTGGAAAAAAAATACCTAAGCCCAATCATACCCACTAAAATCTACATTTAGGTGCACCAACCATAAATTTCATACCTTGGCTTTCAGCATTTTGAAAACGACAGTTGATTCTGCCTTGCAATCTTATGGGAGCTTGAATCAGAGGCAACAGGCAACCGTACACAGGATTCCGATCCGATTGGTTTCATTCACTTGCTCGATCAGTGGATTGCTGGTGAGTTCGTTTGCATCTTTTACCAATTGTATTGGAATCGAACTCATACTAGAATGGTGCTGTTTTTGAGTTTGTGGTATTATATGTGGTTGATCTCGTCAGAAAAATGAGTTACTTTTGTGAATTAGAAATTTGGTTGGGATGATAATCAATATGATCTTAGTGTCCTGGCAGCTGTTTTTAGAACCCAATGCTGGGGCTCGGGTTCCCAAGGAGAAATTATTTGGAACATGAAGGATTACTTAATGAGGACCATATTCACTAGGAGCCCGATTGTTTGAGCGGATATCAGCATAGGATTGGACTATTTATCCAAAAGGACAACGTATGCAATGCTTCGTTAAAATTTTTAAGGGGCCCGCACTAAACGTACATCGGATATATAACGTTTCTCAAAGTGTAGGATATATAGTACCATGGGGGCTGTTGTATTATTGATCCCATCACTTCTAATTCCACGGGTTTATACACCCTGCGATATCATATATCCCTTAACTATTAGTCCCATCAAACAAATGAGTCCTAGATTTAGATGCTAGGAAATATTGACAGGTTATGTGTATCTTTCTTCAAATATTATTATCATTTGAAAAAATATCTTCTTTTAAACCTTCGGTTTGTGTATCTTGTCTTCATCTTGTTGATAATAGTTGGAGAGCCCATTAAAAGGCTATACAAATGATGTTTGAATTATGGAGGTGATCAATCATATCTTTTTAATGTTGTCTCGGGTTCCACTGGATATTGATTCTTGGACTTCGCTAGGTGCGAATTCCCAAGGTAGAAAGAAAGATGGAGAAGGTGAAATATGAATCCTTCTTTCTTTCTGTTTTATTGGCAGGGCTTGGGTTGGTATGCAAGATGAGTCAAGTAGACGTTGTGGAAGAATGATTGGAACAAGGTCTAGTAAACCGATCATTTGTAGCCCTAACACCCTTGACATGGTTTTGCCATATCACCAAGGAGCCAGTACAAGACATCTAAACAAAAGAAGGATTCAAAACTGTACAAAATCCCAAAAAAAAGGTATGGAATCATGTCTACCACTGTTATTGAACCTGAGAAGATGTACTGTAAAATATGCTCAGGGCTAAACATCTAAAATCATAAAATGCTTTCCTTTACAGTAACCCATGTCTGATGATTAAAAAATAAAAGGAAAAGATGGATGGTTGCAACATACCTAGGAAGAAATTCAGTGACAATTGAGAGATTTGGAGAACGTGTAACTGCCCCCATGAACAGAACAACATTAGGATGCCTGACCCTTTTCATGATCTTCACCTGGCAAGCCAAACCATAATGAATGATTTATGCATACAATACTCATTCAAAACTAGTATATATAGCACCAAGGTTGGAAGGAGGAAACCGAGTGGTATGCAACTTGACAAAGCAGATGTCCATATTTCTCGGCAAAGAAAACTTCTTTTTTAGGAATTCCGGCACAGATGTCATCCCATAATACAGAAACTAGAATAATTACCCAATACGAACTTTCAAAGAGCCAAACGGTTCAAGAGGCTTTTGGAGGTGATAGTATCTCACAAAAGACGGTTTGTACCTCACTAATGAATTCTTCAAGGGATTGTCCAGATATAGCTTGGTCTAGGAACTTCTTGACAGCCACCTCCTAAGGAATCAAAGGGTGGCAATAAAATTAGTGTTCAAGAATACAAAGTTGAGACATTGAGGACTCGTGAAACAAGAAAATTACTGTATTACCAAGACTCCGAAAGCAAACAAAGAAAAAATACGAAAGGCGGAGAAAACTCACAGTTCCATGCCAGTCTCCACGATATACCTCTCCATATGATCCTACAACATGAAATTTATGGGCAAGGAATGAAATTGAAACGAACAAACTCAATAACGTAGAGTAAAGAAGCCTAAATGCCTTGAAGTACAGAAAATGAATCACTATAGATTATGGGTATTACCGAGTCCGATACGCTCACCCAAGGTGATATCCTCCCATGGGATCTCACAGTCCATGACATCATCAAGTGAGACATCAGATCTTATGCTATCATTACCAGCTGATCTATCCGAAACTCTCTCCCCTTCTGGAAATGCCCTTGAAGAATCATGCTTCTGGCCACCACTACCTTGTGGCTCATGAACTGCAGCATCTGAATCAACAGCTTCACCACTTGGAAAATTAGTGTGAGTCGCTAAGTTTTCACATTGCTTTCCGACAACTGCCGTTGTTGCCACCACAGCCGCAGCTGTAGCAGTGGCAGCAGCTGTTACTGGAATCTCCAGACTTGAATCACCCGCCGTCTTTGCTACAGCAACTACCATTGAAGATGCAACAACTGCTGCTGCTGCCACTGCTGCGGCAGCAACAGGAACATTTCTCACATATTTTGGTGGAGTTTGTTCAAGTTGAAATGAAACCGGTTTCACAGTTACTTCTCTTGTATCTTTAAAATGCGAGCCATGATGAGGCAGAGGTGGCAAATATAGAGGAAGGTAATTAGGACCGTCAGAATCCTGAGGTTTCGGGGTGTCGTCGCTCATTTTACTGTCTTCGATTAGAAACTTGGCCTCATCCATTGAGACATCTAACTGCTCTGAATACATTTCACTGAACAAGTTTGGAGGAGCAACAACACCACTTTCCAGCAACACATCATGAAGTTTCTGAGCTAAGTTTGGATTTTCTTTGGCAGCATCAATCATGTATTGGGACACATCCTTCACCTTCATTCTGCGTACAGCTGGCGAGCTAACACCTTCAGTCCACGAAGGAGATCTTGTACGCATGTAAGGCTGAGTAGGCCTGATGGGTATTTCCCTAACTAGCTCCTTTACACTACAAGGATCTCTAAAATCATCTGACATCTTGGAAGATTCCTCATCTTTAATTGACATAATTAAATTTGAAGATGGAACGAATTCACCTCTGTCATCCAATTCTTTTTCTGCAATGGGTAGATTTTTTGACTTGTATCTCCTGTCCAACATCCCAGACTGTGACTGTTCTTCAAATGAACTTCCAACCCAACTACTAGAGGAAGCTACATGAGATGAGTCAACATCTCTGGACAAAGGGCTTGTAGAAAATAAAGAGTCATCATATTCTATATGTGACTCTGCTGCATCAGATGGAATAAGCGTGCCAGGGTCTGCCGCCAGATCAACAATGTACTCCCTGAAATACCCATTGTCACTCGTCTACATTTAAAACAACATAGTAATGTTTAAAACTCCAAATAAATAGCCTTTAGTACACACAATTCACCTGCACTACCACTCTATAAGTACCGTCAAAAACTAAACAGCTGCAATGACATCTACACTTCTTAAAGGATAAACTCATCTATTACACAAATATTTTGTAATTTCAATCTCAGAGAGAACGGTTGGCTGGTGATTATGTGTGTGTGTGTGTGTATATATATATATAGAGAGAGAGAGAGAGGATGGGACAATGGGTGGGAATTTATGCCAGACAAGGTAACACGGCTAGAACCCTACTCGAAGTTAGCCGGTTAAGGTAAGCTATTTCAGACACTAAAAGTAAATATGACACAACTGGACTACCCAAAAGGGCCAAAACTTCGGGGTTGACCCTGCAGCAGCCAAGGTCAAAGGTCAACCCAATTAAGCTTTTATTATTTCCCTGTCCCTGTTATAACATCAAATTGATCCAAAGTAACCTGTGTATAACCGTGTCGCCTTTTACACACTGAGAGATTTGAACAAGATGTTATGTGGACTCTTCAATAAAGAAACTCGTAAGTGCTGGTGTCGAACACTCAACACAGAGTGCAAATTTGTTCACCCTCACCTAATGAGGGTGAACAAAACCCTCACTCTGATTGGTGTGGGGTCCACGGAATCAATACACTTTTTGATAAGCATGACATCACTTTATTGTGGGATCCACACCAATTGTGGTGGACCCCACACCATTTCAACCAATCAGGGTGAGGGTTTTGTTCCACCTCATTAGGTGAGGGTGAACAAATTTGCACTCCTCAACACAAGGCACTCGCTCAACATATGGCACTCGACACGTGGGAAATGACATGGGATATGTGTACAACACTTTTTGTTGGAAAATTCACGTAAACAGCATTTAGAAATCCAGTTGTATTGCAGCATTATACGCTAAGATCTCAGATAATGTACGGAAATTCTATCTGACACCTCGTAAACACAATTTCGCCAATAAACAAAGATAATGTTGAGATGGTAAATATATTGTCGTGTCTCCATGGACGATTGCATCAACAAATCCAATAGTTGCACAAATGTCGGCACCCGACTTTGTACTCGAGTCCATGTAAGTGGTTTTGAATGGGTGCTACTGCATGCATATATTGCCTCGTTTTGAAAGCAATCAAGTCAACTCTGTCATATTCAGGTTGATACAGTTACAAATAGGTTGTGTTGGGGTCAGCATAAGTGACAAGTTTGGCAAAACACGGCAGATCAGTTGTGAGTGCTTCACACACATACCCTAATTGACAAGACACAACACAATGCCCAAGCCCACAGAGTCAATAAGCAGCCACACACTACATCACACCCCCAAGTAAAGGAGAATGAAACGGTGACATTTGAGCCCTAAAGGCCAGCCCCATTAAGTCCACAAAGACCGTCATAATTATATGTTAACCAGAAGAACCTAAAGATTCGTCCCCTAGAGATATCTGTAGATTAGTTATTCAATGGCTCGAGTTGTTAATGTCAAAATACATGTAGCACATGAATACTCTATGCCCAAACTAGGGAAAACCAAATCATAGGTCACATTGTGCCTTGTCTACCACGCATATAATGTTATGCTAAAAGTAGAGATAAAACAGAAACTACCTTCCATCGTCAAACTTTACAAAGTTCATTGCTCCATCACCAGAACCAGTGTATTGCTGTCCTTTCACCAGCCTGCAGGGGATGCCCACACTATCAGCCAAGACCTGCGAAACCATTCGAAATAATTCACAAATAGGAAGGTTAAGCTCATCTCTACAACCAATGCTCCAAAATAAAAAGATATATCTATACAAGAAACAAAGATAGTTCCAGAATCTAAGAAACATGTCAGTACACAATAAAGCATGAAGAGGCTGTAAATAAAAAAAACATGTTGAGTGAAGGAGGAATGAAACTTGGGCAGGGCAAACCCTAGCCCATACCAACAAAATTTAGGGGTTTTCCTATTTAGGCGATATGAATGGGAACATGTCAGGATTGGACAAATCTCTCAGCGCCCAAACTAAAATTGAAACACAAGTCAGGCTTGGACAAGTCAGACCGATAAATTTCTTAATACGCTGTTTTCATTTTCGTAAACACATGAATAATTAAAAGCATGTGAAATACCTTGAACAACAATGCACGATGACGGGACAATCCAATTGTCAAAGAACCAAGCGGCAAAACCATGCTCCCTAGTGATTCCTTCAAACTATGACTAAGACGTTTCCATGCTGTAAACATACTGTCTGGGTCCCCAACCGGTCCCCCCATATAATCAGAAACCAAAGCAGCTAGCTTTCTAACCAAATCACCACCAACAACATTTAGAAATTCTGATCTTGATTTGACAGCCATCTCGAGTGCCTTTTGTTCAAGTTTTAACAAGTTAGAGTCAGCAGCCCTACTGACCAGAACTGCTTCCCAGCTGATGTTATCAGACACCACTGCCCCTTGCAAATCAACAAGGGATGGCATCCTTGATGAAGTAGACTCCGTCAAGATGCCATATAGGTCATAGAAACCATCTAAGATCTTGTCATTGTAGCCAAGAGCATTGTAATTCTGTGAAGAACACATAAATCTACAACATGAGATTTGCTAGAAAATCATAAACATAAGCCAAATTTATACCATAAAAACAAAGCTAAGCATTGAGAGTACTGCAACACATAAAATGATACATAGATATTATCCAGGGTGGTTAAGGCAAGTTGATCACTACAAGCGAGACAAATGCTATTCTATTCTTGAATGCAGAAGGTGTCGCCTAGGAAGCAATGGACAAGGAGAAACAGCATGACACAACATTGCAACATGGAAATGTGGAAGCAAAGGGACAAATGCGCGTGTCCGTGTCATGTAGCATCCGTGTCCCGTGTCTGTATCCGTGTTTGTTAGTCTTCAACCATGATTGTTTTACTAGCAGCTGCCCAAAACAATAACCAAAAGCAAAACTCAAGCATCCTAATGGGTATGGCAGTACATGCTTAAATATCATCAACTCTCACTAGCCTTGGAAATGTTTTTGAGACCTCAAGGCTGAACAATATCCCTCCAAGGATCCCAAAACACAACCATATCATTAGTGTCTTGCGACATTGAAGTTGAGTAAACAGCATCGTGATGCTAAACTTAATAACATAAACTACTATAATATTGAGCATCTAAAACAGCATCTAGTCAACTACACTCAACCAAGAAGATACAGCATTGCTATCAAAGAAGATACTGCATTTGGTAAACGTCACATGTATCTACGATTTCATAATTGTTGTAACTTCCCATAGACAGAGGACCACTAGCTCTCCCTCTGAGCCTTTTTCATTTCTCCAATATTTCCTAATTTGGGTCTTAACCAATTTTTTAAGCTCACGCATATTCAAGCTTCATAATGAGAGTACATGCTCAAACACTATGACATTTGACAAACCGTGGAAATATTTACATGTTCTGAAGGTTGAAGCTAATTTAATCTAAGATTAGCTAATTTATGCACTAGAATACACCTCCAAGAAGAAAGAGGAAATGAACATCTACTCTAGTAGTCTCAATGTATAGCAAGTGGCAACCATGGTATTTAGACCGCCTCACAGTTATGTTGACTCAGCACCGCAATTATCATAACCTCAACTTGATGATGAAACCCCATTGGCACAACAAACATCAAAACAAGAGAGAGCTCGTCACATAACCTACCATTATCTTGGTATGTAACAAATAGCCTCAAGTCACCAAACTCAACCAAGCAAGACAGGCGAAACAAAAACTCACCCAGTACCGGTATGCAATCACTTCGGCCGGCGTGTTCTGAGGAGAACAAGACCCCAAACTGATCTGTTTAACAGCTTCAATCTGAACTGCCTCGGGGTCCTCTCTTGCACTCAACTCCAAAGCTAATTTTATTTGGTACTCCTCTATATCTGGATCCCTCAAATTGCCAGAACCCGAATCACGCTGTGTTTCTTCCAAAGCAACATCCAATCCACTACTACTACTAACTGAATCAGATGGTTCCATTCTCTCCTCCCTCGTCACACTCGAAGACGATGGAGGACTTGGACTTTTTCTATTAGTAACCGAATTCAACCATCCTGACATAGAAAAGGGCTTATGATCAGAATTATGATACGACCCATCAGTTAACCGATTGCTCTTGGATGAACTAGACCCTTCAGAATCTTCAGATGGATGAGGCATGATGTGAAGTTTCTTTAAAAGATTCTTCATACTACACTTTTTTCAATAAGCTGAAGAAGTCAATGCTACAGGAGAAAGAATCTGGCCATAAACCTCTCCATTGTCTTGGACCAAACAACAAAACCTCAATAACAAAATCACAGCAGCAGGAAGTAAATAGTTCAAACTAACCCCAAAAGGAACTGGTGGCCAAACACAAACCCATCAAATCCAAGAACAAATACAACCATTTCAAGCAATACCCAGCAAAAAATGGCTATCTACAAAAATACCCAGATGCCCAAAGTAGAAGATAAACCCTTCCTTTGCAAAAAGACCCGATTGTGAAGATCAAAACGCAGAGAGAGAGAACACAGTTGTGCACTACAACACCCGATTGTAACTAGAGAAGATTGTGTTTTCTGTTAACCGTGAAGAAAAAGCAAATTAATTACAACAACAAATCTATGCACAAGGAAAATGAAATTGACACAGTATGGGGTCGCGTGAGGAGAGAGAAAATTGATCTTCGAATAGAAAGAGGGCGAAAATGGAAATAAAATTGAATTAGGAAAAAAGGGACTGGGGGGGTCATAGATTTAGGAAAATGTGTAAGCAGAGACAGCGAAGATCAGCAAGTGGGTGAGACCTCAACAAAGACGGCCCACTTGAGCACCAGGGATTTCACGGTTCCATAAATAAATATAAGGTCTTGCGTGTGTTTATTGGATACATGATAAGCATACAAATAAATAAAAAAAACATAAACTCCAATATATCTTTTATACTTCTCAATACATTTTCACATATTTGTATATACTTTTCACATATTTAAATACATTTTTTCAACTTTAACGTATGTCTATTGGATGCGCATTAGCATTTTCCATAAATAAATAAATAAGTAAAGGCTAATAAAATGGTACGAAGAAAAAAAGAACTAACTTGACCTCCCTCCCTCCCTCTCAAAAAAAATTTGGGTACCGAATAAGTATCACGTGGTTGAGCCTACGTGGTATTCGAATGTTGCATCTGGACCGTCCAAAAGTGTATAGGATGGCCCAGATCAAAACCCTCTCTCCCCTATTTCTTTTTCTATAATCCGGACCGTCCAAAACCGAAATGAACGACTAAAATCGCGTGCGCGGATACTACGTAATACCTGCTCGGCACCCCTCTTAACTCTCTGTCTCTCTTCCCCCAACTGGCTCCTTCCATACTGGTGGGGACTCTCAAAAACTGCAAGGTGTGGGCTGAGTTGGAACATTGATGAGCTTCCTTTTCATTTTTTCGTGTGTGTTAATCTAAGGACAAAATACCTTAAGAATATACCCCTATCTAGACAAAATACATTGAACCCCCTCAACTAAGGCCCATTTTTACTTTTCCCTCTTAATTTTTGGAGCTCAACACTTGAATACCACCATCGAATGACCCACTTCTATATCCCCTCTCTACCATCACTCTCCAGGCCGACCCGATCAAATTGTTATAGAGAATTGTTTTTATAAAGTTTTGGTTCTTTATGTGGTATATCCTATATAAATATACATATGCATATACATTACATCTTCCAATGAAATGAATTATATGAAACCAAATGTTTGGCAGTTTCTAAATGCCCACAATGGAAACAACCAGGCAATTAACTCATTTTGTCATTGATTTTTTATTTTTCATTTCCAATCTTTAGCCTATAACTCTGATAACTGACATTCAGAAAAAAGAAAAAAAAAAGAGAAGAAGCACGTGGAATGAATTCAGTTCATGCATATTGCATGAATACATACAAAACAAACCCCTCTCCCTTTATCCTTAAATGGAGAGCAAAAATTAAAGCACAAAGACTAGGGAAAAACCCCCACCAACAAAGTTTTTTTTTTTTTTTTTTTTGGAAACGGCAATATTATTCAATAAGGAATCTGGACAATGGTTACGTCGAGAGGGAGGAGGGGAAGGGAATCCAACCAAAGGTAGAACAAAAGAAAAACAATACAGAAAACAAAAAAAGCCTCATCGCCATCAAAAGAAATAGACCACACCATGCCATCGCTACAACCCACAACCGTCAATGAAGAGATTACGCCATGCCACCAAAGCAACCTCAGACAATAAGGTTGTCGCCAAATCAGATCACAAAACACCCGACACCAAACCTCGTAGAAAACCCAAAAAGCTACCCGCCCAACACTAGCGGTAACCAAAAAGATCACATTGGTCAAACGATGACCTAACAGGAGAACACTCAACCACCACAAAAAAAAAATCATAACCACCGGTAGATCCAAACTGCAACCCACGCACACTGCACCGCTTACCCCAGGCGTCGTAGATCCCACCACCATCAGCGGACCGTGTTGCCGCCTTCAAGATCTCCACCCTGAAAACACCACGCATCACCAGTTTGTGTCAGTATCGATATCTATTGCCGATCTGAAACTAAGTGTGGGGGGAACACCCACAATACAGGAAAAAAAGAAAGATGATAAGGGGATGGAGAGGGATAGGGAGAGGCGTTATGGTGGGGAAAAGGACCCACAAAGTGAAAAAAAAAAAAAAAACAAAGAAAAAGAAAAGAAGGAGAAGGATGGGAAAAATATAAAAAGGGGCACCCCCGTGGGGGGGGGTAAGTGATGTATTTATAGAGAGAAAGGGATATCACTCGAGATTCTAGCACCAGAAGATGAAGAAAGAGGTAGCAGCGGGGGGTTACTAACAGTGGCACTGAATTTATTGGGAATACAAAATTAATTGAATAAGGAGTATCATTTCATGGAGGTGGTGTTGGTTGACAGCAATGACTTGGCGGCTAGTCTACAAGGGTTGTTGGCGGTGATGGATTGCAATAAAATGGATTGTAGGAGGGATAGTTACACTCGTACTGTTGTACATGTAAAGTGATTAGATCCTCAGTTTGTCTCTATAATGGAGCTCCGGAATAAAAGGTTATTTTTGTCTTTAAACTTTCATTTAACGTGTCAAGTGCTAGTCACATGTGTATTTCCATCCAATATACTAACGAAAGGTAAACGGAAGGTGTAGTGTGTCAAAACTCAAGCATTTTATGGGGGTTAAGTGTCCGAGTTTAGACTTTGGGACTGCAACTCGAATAGGTCATAGTTTAGGGAGGTTTATGTAGTTTACCCTTAATCTAATGACACAGTTGGGATAATGCTATTTCCAGCTCAAAATTTCAACTGAATTACTCTTTGTTTTTTCTCACGTCCTACTAGCATGCCTTTGCCGCACCACTTGATCTTAGCCAAAAGGCCGAGAAAGGTATAAAAAGCTTAAACATACAGAAATTAGGAATACAAAATTGGGGGGTGTTGTGAAAATTATCGAGTTCAAAATTAAATGCCTGTAATTAGATAGTTCACATAATGTTTCATGTGGAAATACAAAAATGTAATCCAATAACAAGAAAGTCGGATGTTTCCGTTCCACCAAGCGAAACATGTGGTTTTAAGGGACGGTCAGCTAAAGTTAAAGTTTCATTAAGGAGCATTTCCACAGGGTAAGAACCTCCTCAGGGAATATAAGATTTGCATAATTCTATTTTCTACGAGTAGCATTAATACTAGTTTCTCAACTCGAATTTATAGCCTCACAGTACTTAATAATTGTTAGTAAACGAGTTGGATATATTTTAAAAGTAATTTTTGAGCTTATTTGTGTTCTATTGTTAATTTTTTTAGTTCACTATTTTGTTTCCTAACAGTGAAGTTATTAGTCTATTCCTCATGGCTTTTTTTCTGCATAGCACTGAACGCTGGAATTGTTAATAATATGGTTATTTAGGATCGGATCGAACCCTCAACCATGAAAATAGAAGAGAGAATATAATTGTCGTGTTTTTTTTTTTTGTACATAATATTTTCTATTGTCAAACAAAAGTTGTCCAAGCCCAATTTCTATAGATTTAACTGAATATAAATACAATATTGTACATGCTAAGTAATCATATAGTATTATGAAATGAAACGGCAATCCAACCATTTCTGACTAAAAATAGTGAAATCTAGAAATAGTTGTAAAGAACAGCATAAGATACACATATTTGCACATACCAGAAAGGCAGAAACAAAACAAAATTACTTCGTGCAGGGGATGTTCGTGTACATACGATGCAAAGACACTTGCATCTCCGTTGAAAATACTTTTGAACAGTCCGGATGTTATTTACTCTTTGACCGGTAAGAAAACTCTTTGACCGGTTAAAAAATAATTAAGATCCAAACCATTGATTTGTTAGAATTAACGGTCCAGATGTATACATATACATTTTGTATGCATAGCCGCGTTGGAAACAAAAATCAAACTGTGCGCAAATCAACAAGTGTTTCTTGTCTTGCCTACCAGACTAAAAGTTCACGGTCCCTTTACCCTTATTCTGATTCTGATTCTCTGAATACCCAAACACGATAAGAGCACCTACGAGACTACTAATCCAATCCCACCACCTAAGAGGGTTATGAATTAGGGGGCCCAATAGAACACAAAAATTCAAACACAAGAGCATGTGGTTCGGAGTAGGATATGAGTATGACCAGAGAGAAGAACAAAGATTTGTCTGAATGTATTGTAGAGTAGCAAAAGTACCAAGTTTTTCCCAGATGACCTTTTAGAAATTTAATGGCAAGAGCCTTTATCCTCTCTTTTTATGACAACTAGGTGGTATGGTTTGTACTCTGCACGAATGTCGTGTTCGTTGCTTTAAATATGAACTGAGTTTTTATCGCTAGTTGGGTGTAAATCCTATATTATATGGGATTCAGATCACGGGAATACTAAGTACACGGTCGTTTAACTTTTTTTCAAAATTCATTCAGTTTTCAGGATTCTAAATTCCGAACGAAGAATTTGAAGATCAGATTAATTGTTAAAAATAGCTAATTCAGATGGAGTATTTTTTTACAAGACCACCTAATTAATTATTCTGAGACTATGACGGCTCATATTATTTGTGTGCCACATCGTAGTGAGTCTTACACAATCATTTATATCATACGAAAGAAAGAGGAACAAAAATACCAATGGAGAAATCAAGCCAAAATTGGCAACGGCAAAATTGGATAAAATGACGGCTCGAATTATTTGTGTGACACAACAAAGTAGCCCTACACAATCATCTACACTATATATACAAAAACACACTAATGAGAGAGGAGCAAAAAATACCAATGAAAAAATCAAGTCAAAATTGGCAAATGCAAAATGGAAAATTTTGACTTAATGTGACAAGCCTTTAAGATAAACGTCATGTCAACTATTATCCAAAATCTGGGACCTAAACAAAAGGTCTCTCGCAAGGATAGCAACAACTTTTGGATTTACCAAAGAAAAAAAAAACAACCTTTGGAACTCTCCCTCAATTTTGTCCAATTATTATTATTCTAGTAATTCTGAAGGACTTTTTGATCTGTAAGGATAACAACAAAGTTTGATACCTCGCTGAGTTTTCCATTTGATAAAATCACCGAATTTGATAAAATTAATTAAGGGTGGGTTTCTCAATGGGTGATTTTAGCAAATGAGTAAGCCACTTGCTAAAATTAACCCATTTTAGACCCACCCTAAGATTTTAATCCGTTCAAAAAAACTTAAGATTTTAGCAAATCTTGTCATAGTTCCCATCTCATCTAAAACTAAAAAAAAAAAAAAAAGGAGCCATCGTTTAATTTTAAATTAAATATTTATTGTTCTTTCATTTGTGTTGATGCATGAGAAAAATTAAAATTACAAAAAATATGATAAACTAGCCTAAAAAATATCGAAAGATAAAAAAATAGGTCATACTAATAGACAATTATATATATATATATATATATATTCTTTATATTTCAAAAAAGAAATTTCAAGGTTTGATCCATGTTTATTTTAAGATAAAAAGGAGAAGTCAAATATTTTGACCGAAAGCCAAAAAAGTTAAATTGAACCTCTAAAGGGTGTGGGACAATTTCGTCCATTGAAATGTTAATTCGGTTTTGTTGCTTGTTCTGGTCAACTGGTATTCATGAATGAGATCGGATTGGGACGCTATTACCAAAAAAATAAAAAGGAAAAAATGAGAGATCAGATTGGGACAAGCTAGAATCAAGGAGGTGTGTACAATAGTCAAATTTCTTGTAGAAAATTTAAACCCCAAATGGCAATTAGAAATGAGGAGAAAGTTGTAAAAAAAAAAAAGGGGAGGGGGAATGAGACTCGATCCCGGGATGCAGTGTGAGGCATCTAAGAACTCTACTGCATGAACTAGCCATCACTCGTCCCAGTGGCTAGGACGAGTGCCAGACTTTGGGATTAGTCCTCAAGGTCTGGGGTTCAATTCGCCACTGGATGAGTACCCTTGCAGTAAGTGGGGGCCGTGATTGGTATGGCCACGCTAGTTCCTCCGGACGTTTGGACCACGCAATTGGTCTATTAGTGGCCTGACTGTGAGGCTGTTCCTCCGGAGGTTTGGGCTTCGTCATATTTAAAATAAAATAAAAAGAAATACTCGAATCAGTCCTAGCCCTATATAAACGGTGTTGATTGCCTATAACTAGAGGAAGCGTAAACGACATCAGACTATCAGAGCCCTCTCTTAACCAGATTATCAGCCTGATGAATAATCTTGCGATGAAGCTTCAAAATCCTGCAAAAAATGAAGGGCATGTTAGATAGCAAATAAAGAGAATTTATTTATGTTCCCATCCCCAAAAAAACTAATAAATGTAGATTCTCTGCATGGTTAGTAAATTGAACTGGCAGTTGATCAAACAAAGAAAAAGGAAAAATTGCCAAGACAATGATAGATAAGTTGTCCATAATTCTACGGGTACCGATGGATGGTGTACCGACGGTGTACTGATTGGCGTGATGGACTTACTTACGACTTACGAGTCTAACACAAATGATTAAAGGCGTTCATTAATTTTTAAAATATATAAATTTTTTAAGTGGTCTAAGAAAAAATTAGCTCAATCAAATAACTGTAAGTGCTTAATCCGATGTTTCAAAAGTTTCATTCAGAGTGCAAGATCGTAAATTCTGAATGAAAGTTGAAACATTGGATTTAACACTTGAAGATATCCGATTGAGTTTATTTTACCCAAGGCCACTTGATAAATCATTTAAAGTTAATGAACGGCTTAAGTCATTTGTGTAATACCTTAAAGTGGATTCCACGCGCCGATCTGTGCACCATTGATTCACCCTTCATCTGTACCATAGTCCCTGGCATGGATGGCCGGCCTTTGAGGTGTACGTAAGTTGGCCCGAACGCCCCTGACCGGTTGGAAAAAAAAATCAAAAAAAGATTTTGGTATTCATTCACGAAAAAAACTGTGGTATTGTTCATTTTAAATACAATGAGGTATATCCTTCCTTGACGTGGCAATAAGTTTTTCCAATTAATTAATGTATTGGAGTTGTTTTCTTTAATCTTTCTTGTCTGCAGTTTATTTTAATAATCCATCTCTCTCTCTCTCTGCTATGGTCATTGGGGTGGGTGATATGCATTCCTTGGCCGTCCGATCATACTTTGGATGATCTGGATGCATTCGGCAATTTTAATTTACTTTTATCGGTAAAAAAAAAATATATGCGGACCGTCCAAAACACAATCGGACAGCCGAGAGGTGCACAACACCCACCCCATTTCCGGTCATTGGCCTCGACCATTATTTTCGAAGTGTAATCTTTAAATCATCATGCTCCCCATAAACAACAAATACTTAAGATAAAATAAACAATAATAGATACCAACCATGGGGTACGTGTTGTATTCTATGTATAAAAATAAAGGTCTTCATCATAGTGAAGCTACGTTTTATTAAAAATCCAGCTAGAGTTATATAGTACTTTATTAATCTGGTTTCATGTTTGGTTTTTCGTGCTTCTTTCATTTTACAGGAGAGGTTAATCGTCGCGGTGAAGCAATGCTACAGGGGCTAGGGCTGCATAGAGGTGTCGAATGGGTCGGGCCGGTACAAGCCAGACACAGCACGGTACGACCATTAAGGTGGATTAAGTTGGGCCTTTGTTTTGGAGCCCACGGCACGGGTATGGTGAGGCACGAAGTACAGCACGACATGGGTATAGGTAAGGGCACAATATGAACGTGATTTTTGAGTTGGTGTCAACCTAGTTGGAATGTATTCAAATTATAATGACGCATTTTTTAATTTTTAACTACTGGAGTACATTCATTGCACTACAAAATTTAATTACCGGTAACATGTTTTTAAATAAAATGTTTTGTATCTTTTTAATCAAATGGGTTAATTTTAATTGTAATTATTCGACAATTCTATTTTTTAATTTTGAAAAAGCGATCAACAATTTTTTTAGAAGTACTTTTTAGCTTCACATGGCCCAATTGTTGCACGGGCACGAAAATAGGCACAACACTGATTATGGTAGGCCGTGGGGCAGGCAAGGCTAAGGATATTCTGAAATAACACGACACGATTATTAAATGGGCCCATTCGACACCTCTAGGGCTTCACAAAAAATCTAGTGAACCAACCGAACCGTACTGTACGTTTCGGTCCCAATCCGTGCCAACCAAACCCATTTTAATGTGTCAAATTAACACTCATCAAATGTGTTATCAACGTAGTAACATACTTTTCTAGGGTTTATCCTATTGATTTCACTTTAATAGAGAGACTATACTTGGTATAGACCAAAATATTGAGGCGCAGCCATGCCATTTGCTAGTTCTCTATGGATTCCTTCCTTTGTCCTTGGCCGATCCATCCGAAATAACATCCTACAAGGCTGCCTCCTCAGCAGAGTGTCACCTCTTGGGAAGATAGCAAGTCTTTGCTATCTAGGCTCCTCGTTCCAGTTAGATGAAGCCAATCAGTAAGTACCCTAATCACGGGTGTATCTTTTGATGTATATACAAGATAACTTATATGATATACTATCGTCGGCTCGGTGATATATTTTTTTTAGTCAATGAGAGCTTCCGCTAAAGCAGTTTAATTATTTTTAATCGATACAAGTAAACAATGACATTATTGGCCGGTTACGATAGTCGACCCTTGGTGGAGGGTTGTGACAAGCTTAACTACAGTTTGGAGGGTAGTTTGGTTGTGATGGGAGGAGAGGGGAACTTTGTTGTGAGATGAAGGGGCGAGATAGGACGAGTGTCGAGGTTATGGAGCAGTTTTAGGACGGTAAACATGTCCCATTGAACTTCTCAAAGTCTCTTTCAACAGTCAACCAATCTTGTTTTTCTATATTAACTATCACTTTATCAAGTAATAATATTGTTTTCTTTCTCTTACCCTTTTCTCTGCCACACCCAAACCACCATCCTCGCTAAGCAAGGAGGTGACAGTACCGGCCCGGGGGCAAGGCTCAGTAGGCAGCGGTTTGGGGCCTCCCAAAAGGTTTAATTTTTAGGGCCTCCAAGTACTAATAATTGTTGTACTTGGTTAAGAAAAAAAATGCCAAAACTACAACCCACCTTACTTATGCCCACAAATTATAATCCAATTTACATAGAGGCCTATTAAGTTTTAAAAAGTTGAGCTCAATTATAAAATGTGAAGGGCCTCAAATTGATAATTTGATTGAGGTTTCGAGAATCTCAGGGCCGGACCTGGGAGGTTGGTGCAACAGCTAGGGAGTTCTGGCGTGGTGGTGGGTTGGTGTTGGATCCTTCTTCTGCCTTCCCACAGTGTGCTATCTCTCTTTCCTTCCTATTTGGCCAAAGATGGGTTTGGTTATAGAGGTGGTGGTGAGATTGGGAGTATTGTTTCAAAAATGCTAAGTACCCATAAAAATTACTCAAAAACTT
Source organism: Gaultheria prostrata (assembly GCA_036023075.1). Lineage (NCBI taxonomy): Eukaryota > Viridiplantae > Streptophyta > Magnoliopsida > Ericales > Ericaceae > Gaultheria > Gaultheria prostrata. The sequence continues at coordinate 26,240 of JAXBDA010000616.1, read as the reverse complement.
ATCCAACATTTGAAATCTATGACCACTGATTTTAAATTCTGAGCGAGTTTTAGGTAAATTTTCTATGTATATAACATTGTCGGTATTGTTTACCTCTATAACCACCACAATGAAAGCAAAAACAAAAGGGAATGGTTTGTTTTCCTTTTGTGGGGAATCTTGGGAGTGGGTGGGAAGGAAATTAGGGGCATTAGGCTATAGTCTTTGTTTTAGGTACATAAGTATGCAATACTAGGCTTTGACAATTAAGGCAATACACACATACACATCCACATACCACATCCACATTTGTACACATTTATTTTTAGAAAAGAAACAATTCAAATAAATGCACTATTACTTAAATTATAGAAATTTGAATATAACTTGTTTTCCAAAAATTAGGATTGTTACAATAATTGATGACCGAGTCCCTTTATTGTTTTTGTCATTTAATAATTTACATATAAGGGAACAAATAGTGGCAGACACCACAAAAAAGCTCATTGTAAGTGACACCAAAATTATCTAAAACACGTAAAAATATTATTCTATCTTTGCGGGGTGCAATTTATTCAGCACCCTACAAAACAGCCCATGAAGAAGGGGAAGAGAAAGCGAAAGCTTGGGTTTGGATAAAATTACGCCAAATGGCTTTTTCTTTGTCTCTTGTGAATTTCTGTTTGATTCACTTTAAACTTCTTTGAGTTTATTTTGAAGCAAAAATAATATTCAGATATTTACTAAAGACTGGAAAAAAATTATTTCTCCTTCTTTTTAAAAATATGTTTATGTTTATATTCTATAACTCCCATCAAACAACTCATCACTAAAATATTTTGAGGAAGAAATTTTTAAAAAATTCTGCACACATTGAGCCATTCGTTATGCTTAACTTTTTGCACTTTTTGATTTGTGTCGGTTATTCAAATTTTTACATATTTATTAATTTGACGTTAAACTTTTTAGATTTCGTAATTAATCTCCACGAGAATAATCAGAAAAATATAAAATTAAGGGAAAGTCTATTAAAGTTTTGATCCTTTATAGAATAACCGAAGGTTCCTCTTGTACCGGTCCCCATGGATTAGAAACATGCGTTCATACATACACGCATACAGAGAGAGAAAGTGAGACTCAGAGAGAGAGAGAGAGAGAGGGAGGGAGAGCGGGCAATGCTGAGAGCGATCGGCTGTGATTCAATTGCAAATCGATTGTTACCGACAATTTAGGGCATCCGTTGTGTATATGTCTACGTGCGTGTATGGGGAGTGGAACATTTGTGAATGTTGTTCGTCGCTGGTTCCAACGTCGATCGACAACTTCATCATCATCCACATCAATTTTTACTAATAATAGTAGGATCGATGAAACTAATCTCGAAAACAGCAGCAATGAAAACCAATCGTTGAATGCGAGCGAGTTTGTGAGAGAGGAGAAGGAGCAGCAGGAACTCAAGGTTGTTGAAGACTTTGATATCTCTGGTTTGAAGCTAATCAAAGTCCCTAAGCGTCTCAGCTACTTGATGGATCCTCACAAAAAGGTCTCTCTTTCTCTCTCTGTATATATATGTGTGTGTATTTTATATTTGTATGTATCGATGCATCGAGTTTTCTGTGGGAATTTGATTTGATTGAATTTTCTTTGTTTGATTGATTTGTTTTACGTGGCTTTACCGGGTTGAATGGGAAGTGCCAACCAATTGTGAAAGCCTGTCCATTTCCATTTCCTATATTTTTGGGGGGGTAAATCTTGTTGATTTTTGCAGTAGTTGTGTTGATTGATGACAGGGCTCGAATATGTACCCAGCCGAATTGGTATTTACTAGACCAATCAAACCGTGTGGTCAATTGAGAAAATAAATGAATTATATTCATTGTTGAATAAATTATTTTTGTTGTTGAATTTGAGGAGAAGCAAACTGCTGAAAATATATTGGGGAATCAGTAAGACATTGGTGGTCCACACCCAACGTCACCCGCGTATCAATCCTTGATTACATGAATAACACAACTGAAAAAACCACGCAAGGCTTCTTCGATCTTTGGATGAAACATCTATGCACTAATAGTTTTGCTTTGAAATTTGACTATCCCAAGTCCCATCCGATTGATCTTGCATCGATGAATTCCTTATTTATTCATAGGGAATGCCAACCTTCAGATGTGCCCGGAGCCAACAACTGAAAGAGAAATTAGATCGAACAAATAAGTGAAATAACTTGCATAATTAGTTAATATAATCTATTTGGATCAATCTTTGCAATGATAGTATCGTGGAGCCTTCGATCCATACAAAAGATCCATGGAGCTTCACTCCCATTCTTAGCTAGGATTTAGCACTCCGTGAAGGCAAAAAAATAGTAGGGTCTCTAGGGAGATAAAAGAGATGGAATAGAATACCTGATATAATGGAAACTCTCCTGATATATATACAACTAGTATTCATGACAAAAGTGTTCTATCTTAAAACACTAATTTCTTGGTAAAAGACTAAAATTCGGATTTGTTGCTTCTACAACTATAAAAGAGTCCTGTAGCCTTCGAAACATGAAAATAATAGCTTCCGGGGCTAGCCAAAGTTGGTTTGGTTGAACTACGACTGACTTTCTATGTTTTCTCTACCTTATGGGCCACATATGCGTGTAAAACATCATCTTCAACTGTGCTTCAATTCCTCTCTATCAAGTTTGCAATCATCACCACGATTAACCTTCTAATTCATTCAACGAAAATTTTGACTTTTTCTTTCTGTCCTTTGGGCTTTAGTCATCAATGCTAGCCATTTACTTGCTTTGTCAACTATGTTTATATTCTAAACTAATCGCTCCTTGGTGTTAGAAATATAATTGGGTTGGATCTATTTAGTTGTGTCACGGACGAGGTGGAGTATTATAGTTTTGACATTGGATCCTAAGTGGAATATTTTCGTAAAGTGAGTCAAATGAGAGACTAATATCTACCTTTTCCTCTTACACCGCCCTTCCAAGTCTATTAATTGGTTTCTTACTCTTCGACGGTTATAAATCATGTCAGGTGAATCCTTACACGTCAATGACGTCATCGTCATGGTAGTTTATGCTCTTGAGAACTTTTTTTGTTTTGCATTTTGTCTCAAGGATTATATGAGTTATGATTGCATATAAAGTCGTGCAATTTTCCTCTTCTCTTGATATGTCAAAATTTTCTTGTACTCGGCTTTCATCCTTCATGTCCTTTTTAAGCAGTAATCTAATATGTCAATTTTACTCAGAACACTCTGGACAAAGAATTCTTCACAGAGTATGGGGAAGCAAGTAGATATCAAATTCAGGAAGTTGTTGGCAAAGGAAGTTATGGTGTTGTTGGTTCTGCCATTGATACCCATACTGGGGAAAGGGTAGCAATAAAAAAAATCAATGATGTGTTTGAACATGTCTCTGATGCCACAAGGATCCTCAGAGAAATCAAGCTCCTTCGACTGCTCCGTCATCCGGATGTTGTTGAAATAAAGCATATCATGCTTCCTCCATCTCGAAGAGAATTTAGAGATATATATGTGGTATTTGAGTTGATGGAATCTGATCTTCACCAAGTGATCAAAGCAAATGATGATCTTACACCTGAACATTATCAGTTTTTCTTGTATCAACTTCTTCGTGGCCTAAAATATATACATACTGGTTTGTACTTTTCAGCAATATCATAGCCCCTGTAATCTTTTCCTTTTGCTTCGTATGTCCTCTTTGCTCATTGCTATACCCTTTGATTTCTTTCAGCAAATGTGTTCCATCGAGATTTAAAACCAAAAAATATACTTGCTAATGCCGATTGCAAGTTGAAGATTTGTGATTTTGGGCTTGCTCGCGTATCCTTTAATGATGCCCCATCAGCTATTTTCTGGACGGTATATTTTAACACCCTATGCTGTTCTTTCCTTGTACTTTTTTCCTCTTATTCCTGATTCTGTAGACTTGTTATCTAAAACTTTGGAATTTACTTTTGTTTCCATCTTTTAAATCTGTCAAAGGACTATGTTGCTACTCGATGGTATCGCGCTCCTGAACTCTGTGGCTCTTTTTTCTCCAAAGTAAGCTTACTGTATCAGTCATACCACACGCGATGTGCTGTTCTTTTAACTTTGTTTCCCTATGGTTTTAATATAAATTGACATTAGTTTTATTGAGCTGTTGTACGTGGCACTATGCTTTGCTTGTGATTGGCAAGCGAGATGGCCTATGCAGCTTTTTGTTCAATTTTCTCCTGTTTTTGTCATTTCCCTTTTAAGGCTGTATTATCAACTGCAGTTTATTGGTTATCTTTTGTGGAGTTTGTTGAGCTGCTTGTAAAATTTCTTGTACTGATAACCGTTTAATCTAACATCATCCTGACTCATGACCACACTCTTCCCTACAAGAAGGGATATGGCGGTTTAATGTGAGGTTATGTTGCCTTGGTGATGCAATAACATGTTTGGCACCTTGAGGGTGGCGTGGATGCTACTTATATACACCCTTGGTTTCTCCAGAGCTAGACCCATGATGCACTGGATTGCAAAAGCATACATATGAAGCCAGATGCCTTTTTGGGCTACAAGCCCCAAGTATTGCAGGCTTTGCAGCCCATGTAGCTTCGTGAATGTCTTAGCCGATGAGCACCAGCTGTTGTCAATCATAAAACATGAGAAGTGCTTCTTTGTAATATGCGTCAAAATAAGCTTTAGAGGCCACAACTCACTTCATGGAGAACCTTGCTGTGTTCATCACTATAGTAGCTCACATTAGGTACGGATCTCCGTGAATGTAACTTTGTGGTCTGCTATTGTAGTTGCCCTGAGAAGTAAAGACCACAAAGTAAAGGCTTCTCCGAATTACTGGTTGATGTTCCCTCATCACCGTTGTTGGGCACTCCTTGTCTCCATGGAGGGTATCCTTTGAGACGCTATAATTACATATGTGGTTCTGGTTTTATAAGTACCCCATAGGATTCACTAATGAATCCTGTTTTGTTGTGAATAGAGAGAACTTGATCCAAAAGACTTTTCGACAGTTTTGCAGTTTTTTCCCCCTAATTATATAACATTTTGTTTCCTCATTTTTGCTTCTGTAAGTGTAAATTTGTATATGATGCATATGCTACTTCTGTACCTTTTCCGTGTGCTATAGTAATTCCTTTGTTATCAATTCAAACCATCTTGGTAACTAAGAGCGGGCAGTACAATACTCACTCCAATATTTATTTATTTTGACATTTATCTTGTAACTCTGCCTGATACGTGCTTAAAGCCTTATCTTTTGCCCAGCCGATCCCAAGCCCGGATAAAGGAGGGTTGTCCGTTAGGTAGCTGACTGATAGCATGTAAAAGCCCCGTCAGATCTTTATGACCTGAATTCAAATGTACTAATGACAAATGCTACGCGTTACACCTGCCTTCGGGTCTTCCGAAAAATGGGCAAGGGGCACCATATCGGCGCCCGGGTGTGGCACTTGACAGAGCTGAATGGAAAAAAAGGATCCATGTAGCCGACCCCTATTCATTGGGACATAAGGCTTGGATTGGTTATCTTGTTCCACAATGGTAGTTTAAGATGTTATGTTGCTTAGGATTAATTAGGGTTTGAGTATATAGCTTTATAGTCAGTCTCGTATTGTTTTTCATCGCAATATTTAGAACTATATAGATTCCTCTCTTTTGTAACATGGTATCAGAGTCTTGGTTCTGAGAGGTCTCTGGGTTAAAGTCTCTCCATTTGCATTATGTTTCTCCCCTTTAATTTACATGTTATGCATTTAATATTTCTCTCTTCATTTGTTGAAGTATGAATTGATCTCCTAGATATTCCTACTCTTGCAGTATACACCAGCAATTGATATATGGAGCATTGGATGCATATTTGCCGAAATGCTTACAGGAAAACCATTGTTTCCTGGGAAAAATGTGGTGCACCAGTTAGATCTTATGACTGATTTACTTGGCACTCCTCCTCCAGAGTCCACTGCTAGGGTTAGTTGTTTATTGCTATTTTATTCTATAATTAGAGGTAAATTCACCTATTCTTAGGCTTGGGCTGTAGAAATTTCAGCTCTATACTATCCAACAACCGCTTTCAGGAACTGAAATCAACTATACTATTATGCTCTTACTCATTACATTAATATGAGGAGGCCATTAGTTTATTTAATTCTTTCCTTGTAATAAACTATTTCATTGACAATTGCAGATTAGGAATGAAAAAGCAAGAAGGTACCTGAGTAGCATGCGGAGAAAACCAGCAGTGCCATTTTTACAGAAGTTCCCCAATGTAGATCCATTAGCTCTTCGCCTTCTGGAACGCCTTCTAGCATTTGACCCCAAAGATCGACCATCTGCCGAAGAGGTTGCCTTTTGCAAATCAACTACTTTACCACATAACAGTTTATAACTAGTACTACAAAAAGAAAGAAGTACCTGTATTTTGTTCCTGATATTTTTGGTGCTTATTTTGGCAGGCATTATCCGATCCTTACTTTAGTGGTTTGGCAAATGTGGACCGTGAACCAGCTACACAACCCATATCAAAACTTGAGTTTGAGTTTGAGAGGAGAAAATTAGCAAAAGACGATGTTAGAGAGTTAATTTATCGAGAGGTATGGTCTTACAACAAGATGCCTGTTGTTTTGCTAAAAGTGGTGCTTCTTTCAATCACTAAATTTTTATTGGACCTTGTCTGGAGTGAACAGATTTTGGAATATCATCCCCAGATGCTCCAGGAGTATCTTCGTGGTGGAGATCAGACTAGCTTCATGTACCCAAGGTAATGCACTTATTTTCCGTTCTTCAAACAAAAGTTACAAAACCATTTTTTGTTTCACTCATGTCAAATTATTCTGATATTTACTGGTGTTTCAGAAAACTGGAAGTGTTCGATATTTGATTAGGATATAGAATAAAATGATTAGTTCTTGATTTCTTTTCTTGATGGAAATTAGTTGGGTGACAATATTTGCTCCTTCGTGATACTTAGTTTTGAGCGTTTGCTCTATTTTTGTGTTTGTAAGACCTGATTTCTGGATCTATCTATTGCACTTTTGCTGACTTTATGCATATCTTGGAGGAACGATGTCACACTGATGGTTGAGGAACTTCTCTCTGTCTTCTCACTCTCTAATACACACTCGAGTGTGAGCATAAAAGTTTGTCTTTGTGACTGCTGGTTAATAGTACTCTTAATTTGATGGTGTGAGACCAGTTTGAAATTCATCTTAGCCTCTAAAGAGCAGGGATACCTAGGGCCAAAGGTGAATGCACACCCACATGAAATTCCCAAAAGTGGGCAACTACATAAGTCTCGTCGACCTTTAATATGCTTTACTTAATTAAATAATTTAGGTGCCTCTTTACCAATGTGCTTATTGTGCTGTTCTTTTCTCAACCTGCATCTCTGTAAAACCATATACTTGTTGGTGGAATCCAAGCGAAATGTTGCCCTTCAGCACAGACTTGATCCTCATTGTTATTGTTGTACTTTAATTTAGGGGCCTTCAACATGGATCATATCTCGTCCTTATGTCTCAGGAAATCTGTTTTAGGTGATGAAAACCATGGTATGCTATTATTTGTCTATAGTAGTGGCCCTGATAAAGCAGACTAGAAAAAAGCATGTTTAGCCAAGAACCTGGCCACCCATTAATTTACCGGAAATAGAACTACTGTACTTCAGCAGCAGACCACTCAAATGTCTGACCTAATTGGAACACTTGGTAGATCCTTCTTTTATTAGCTTAGAGATGGTGGTGTATGTATTGGTTTTGGCTCTTCTTTCGTTACTGCCCTCTATTTGTGTTTTTTATTTCCTGAATGTAAGATTCCCTTGTTCCACATGCCTATGCTCAACCCTTGGATTTGTCAAACCAATAGCCCTTTTGTTGATGTAAAATGTACCCCTGCATTAATTTCCTCTTTCTCTGAGTAAACTGTAAGTGTTCCAATGACATGCGTCGAACTCTCCCCCTCTCTCAACAGATTTAACAGTCCATATGGCTTGTATCTGTTGCATTAAGCTCTTGTCTATAAAAGGGTTTGTGAGAGGTAAATAGATGGTGATGAAAGAAAACGAAGGATTAGACAATGATGCATCAAATAGATTTATCTGTTAGTTAGGATTTGTCTTAATTGTTAGTTGGGATTTATCTGATTTGATAGGCTAACTTTATCCTCATCTACTTGTTATCACTTGTAGATTATATATAAAGGGTTTCTATAGAGGATGTTTTAGTCAGTTGATGATATTAAATGGATTTTAATGATGATTTCAGCACAGGGATGCCATCAGTCTCTAAGCATAGGGATGTCTAGGTGTCCTTAGGCACGGGATGCTTAGGGTTCTTCTCTTTCTAACTTTTGCTAGATCACCCTACATCAATTTTTGTATAAAAGCAAATGTCGATCTTGTTTTTGTGTTTCCACACACAAATCACCATCACTTTGACACAGTCCGAGTATCATACTGTTGGTTCACCTGACCATCATCACAGTTTACACCAGAGATCGCAACCCTGAACCAGAATGCAACCACATAAGCTCGCAACTGCATTAGTTCATAGAAGATTGCATACCCTAATTAAACCGAAAACGGAATAAAATAGATTTGGAGAACCTTGAAGTTCAATTCTTGGATCTTACTCGTCGGTGTCGAGTTCTTCTCACCGGGGTAAAATGATGGACAATAAGGATGTGCTAATGTGTGTCTTAGTATTTATCTTAACTGTTAGTATGTAAGATACATTGTTTGATAGGACTTATTAGTCTAGCTTTATTCTTATCTGTTTGCTACCACTTGTAGAGCCTATATAAAGGATTCTACAGAGAATGTCATAGTTAGTTGATGATATGGATTGATTGTTAATAATGCACGGGAAGCCGTCATTTCTCTAGGCATGGGGATGTTTATGGTTCTTCTCTTTCTAACTTGTTGATTGTCCCAGTTCTGGTAGATAGTCCCAGTTCTGGTAGATAGTCTCAATGTTACTTTTTCTTTTAGTGAATAATATTTAGGGGTATTTGCACTTACACCCCCTGTACTTTTTTTTAGGCACTTGCACCCCCTCCAGAGAACCCGAATTTCTCGTAGGTTTGGACTTTGACTTTCCCGATCAAATTTCGATGATCCGATCCGTCCAATATGTTCGGAATGTGTTTTTATGGGTACCCGCGAGGAATTGGTAAAAAAAATGACTGGGAAGGGCTTGATCTGAACATATACAGTTTTACAGAAAACTCTTAATCTAAGCCCTTTGCGGTCTTTTTTTGGGCTGATTCTTGTTGGGTACCTTTGAAAACATGTTCCAAACACATTGAACGGATCAGATTATCAAAATTTGATCGGAAAAGTCGAAGTCTGAACCTCAGTAAAATTCGGGTTCTCTGTAGGGGGTGTAAGTGCCTAAAAAAAAGCATAAGGGGTGTGTTTGTAAATTGAGCAAAGTACAGGGGGTGTAAGTGCAAATACCCCTAATATTTAACAACATCTGCTTTATATCCACGAACCATAAGACTGCAAGTTCTGTTCAACTTACCCAAAAAGCAAAGATTATTGTGAAGGAAACATAAGCAAATCTTCTTCCAGTTCCATCTAAGCATCCGTTGCAGGATGGAATTTGTATGGTGCAAAATACAGCTAAAGACAACGGTGAAGTTAATCTCAGTTAAAGGTCGTAATTTACACGGTGCTAGAACTTATAGTTCACTCATCCTTTCATGTTGTGCCTCTGTGGAATTTGATTGTGGATTTATATAACCCCGTTGGTGAATTTCCGATCTTATACCCCTCATCCTCATTACGTTCTGTTTATTTAACTCTGGACCACAGTTTCTTGAACTACACTGGAGCTTCCCTTTCCTGAGAAATTCATATCCCTCTGTTCTTTTGTAACAAATGAGCCATCCATCGCATTAGTGCTTCAAATAATTAAGATGATGTCTCCCTGCAACAAATATTATAGTAAACTCTTCCCTGAAACAACAGACCTTTTATTTTCTGTGTTGGTGCTGACAGGTGGAAGGTTCCGACTTTCGAGGCTCTACAATGGCACAATTTTCATTTGAAATTTTGATGCTTCCACTGCTTTTGTTTATGTATAGATCAATATGCACGTTTTTTGTTTGTTAGTTTGTTTATGTATAGAGATCAATATGCACGTTACTGATTTGTTTTATAGAAGGTGAAATTTGGAGTTCTCACTTGTCTTACTTGTTTGTGTCCTGCCAGTGGTGTAGATCGATTCAAGCGGCAGTTTGCCCATCTTGAGGAGCATTACGGTAAAGGTGAAAAGAGTAGTCCACTCCAAAGGCAGCATGCTTCATTGCCTAGGTAAGATGTTGAGCATAGATTTTTAAATGTCTTGCTATTGTTATCGGTTGGCTGTAAGAAGTAGGGACACGGACATGTGACATGGATACCACACAACACAGACATGCAAACATGAAAGGTTTAAAAAAAGTAGGACACATGCGGGCATGTTGAAATTATATTATAGAAATTAGTTTTTAAATTGCCAAAAATTAAGAACATTATGTCTATCAATAAAGACTGAGGGCTATTTGATTGGTCCAGACACTTACGCGGCTTTTGCCCGCTGCAGAACACCCCAAATGCATTCTGCAGGTGATTATGACAAGACGCTATTCTGGTTGGACCTGGCATATTCCATGTTGAAGTGGCGTAAGCCGTATCTGACTTCTATAAAATGTTTGATGTTTTTTAAAATGGGTGTACGGGACACTATTTCTGGTTGGACCTGGCATATTCCATGTTGAAGTGGCGTAAGCCTTATCTGACTTCTATAAAATGTTTGACGTTTTTTAAAATGGGTGTACAGGACCTTGGACTATGCGTACACAAGGTTCGACTTGGTCAAACATTGCATGTGGCCCTTTTCTTAGTTTTGGGGGCTTTTTTTTCCGAGAAAATGTTCTTTAAGCGTTAGAGAGTTAATACTAGTTCAAGACCATCTGTAGGTGTTAGAATCTGTTTTTTTCATCTTGGAGCTATCCAACTACTGCTGAAAGACTCTCAGGGGTCCGAATTGGAATGTCTACTACATACAAAATGTTTATTTGTGTTTGCTGAAGCCGGTTTCTGCAGTTTTGATAGCTGTCATTGTTAGCTGGGAAGCATATTTGGTTGACTTCTTATGCTTATGGTTTCATAGTTTAACTAGCCTGACGGTTTTATTTGCATCACCTGTCTTTCATTTCTTCAGAGAACGGGTTAGCGCACCCAAGGATGAGACTACTTCTGATAATAGTGATCAAACCGTGTTATCTGTTGCTACCACTCTTGAGAGTCCACCAAAGCAAAGTCAGGGATCAGAAAATTCATATGCAAATCTGCAAAATGGACTGAGCAAGCCAAACTACAGTGCTCGTAGCCTATTAAAGAGTGCTAGTATTAGTGCTTCCAAGTGTATAGGCGTCCAAGCAAGAAAAGATTCAGAGGTAATCTGTTGCATCATGTTTGCTGATGTTTGTTCATTTTGTGACCATCGTTCGGTGAAATTGATGTTTGAATGGTAATAGACAGAACACACTTTCTCACCAATCAAAGTACGTATGGAAATAATAAGAAATAGTGTACTAGGTAGGATTTAACACCCCCCCTTCCCTTTTTCTGAATGTGATGTTATGTTGCGAATAGGGTAATAAATCTTGGTTGCATTCAACAGTAGATTGTTAAGTATTTTGCTTTGCGTGCGAAAGATGGCTGGTTGGAATTTGTATTGTTTTTTAGAAGTTGTTGGTTGGAATTTGTAAACAATATGAGAGCTTTTATATGCACCTCACCTGGTGTACTTGTGTGCTGCCTTCTTCCTGTCCCTTTTTTCTTGTGAAACGTTTATTCACTGATGGAATGAGAAAAAAGACATACAGCGCACTACATGAGTAAAAAAAAAAATACATAACTTTCTTGTCACTTTTAAGCACATGTGACGATGTAATGGGACTGTTCAAAGAGCTAAATGTCTTTTGTTTTTAGCACAACTTGATGCTTTCATTTAGATTTTCTTTCTTTCCTTTTCTACTATTATTCTAACTATAATTCTGCTTATTAATATGTCGTATTTCACAGGAAGAAGCAATTGCTGAGCATGAGGAGGTTGATGGGTTGCCGGAAAAGTTAGCAGCCCTCCATGCATAACTCGACTAGAGTCAGATGGGTTCCTGTTATGCCAGTTTTCCGCCAGTTATATGTTCACCGAAGGTTTCATGATGATGTGAATTGATTTTCTTTTTGTTTCACGTAGACGCTAACAGCAGTGCTTGTATTGTTGTTGCAGTTTATTTGTGTTGTAACAACACTAGAAAGTTGTAACAACACTAGAAAGAAGAAATCCTCTCCAATGGTATTATTTATGTTTTGGAGATGCGAAATCCTTGTATTTATTGAAGTGGATGAGCAGACATTGATATAGGAAGAGAATATCTGTACACCTTTATTCTGTTTTATTATTGGACGATGAAGCTCTTTAGTACCTTTTATCACTGTATATTCGCAGAAAGATTTTATTTTGATCCTTGTTGTACTGCTTCAGAATGGACATTCCATTGAAAATGGCTACTTGATCGGTAACTTCAAAAATGCAGAGAGAGAACTTCAGCAGACACCTTATCGGAGGACAACATAGTTCCAGAGTTGAGGTGCTAATGGATTGCCCGTGTCGTGTGTATGGGCTGAATTGGTTAGAATCGCTTGAAGTTTTTGTAAATCCAGTAGTAATAGAGATTTTGGATGTAAAGAAATGCTTTCCAATATGTGGCAAGTCACTGAAGTTACTGCAAATTGAACCAAGTTGCAAGTCCATCGATTATTACCAATACTGCAGAGGAACTTTGAAGCAACTGCAGCATAATTTGGAAAATTTACAACGAAATACAGTTAACAATCCAAATCAAATTCTACATGACAAACAAGAATGCAAGAGCCAGTTTCGTTCAGAAGTACAGTTTTTTTTTTTTTCTTTCTGAAAACTCAAAATATCTAGGGTAGCTTACGCGCATCTTGACTAGTCTTTGGACACCAATCCCACCGTCCACGCATCTTGACTAGTCTTTGAAAACCAATCCCCCCGTCCACAAGTGTTGGATCAACTAAACTGGGCAAAGCCCTGCATAGACAGCCACGACAATAGTTGATAGTGCTTCCAACTGCAGCTCTCAAAGGAGCATAAAAATTCTTCCCCGAAGTTGTCCCAACCATAATCACCTCATACGAATGCTCAAATCTTTTGTTTTTTGTTATCCTTCTGCCGAAACCAAGCTTTTATCAGGCTACAATTGGTTGCTGCATCAAAATCCTCCTTGGTTGGCCCGAGACTAATACTTTTGGCCAGAAAGGGGTTCAATACAATAAGAAGAGAAGAATCCCATCCCAGTTAACTGATGGAGCGAGGACTGGCGTTTGGACTTGTATCTATATTGAACCACAGCTAATTTCTGATGCCAGTAAGGTTCAAAATGCTTTGACAGTAGGACAGAACTAGCATAAACACTTGTTAGGAACTGGATTTAGAGAGGGTCTCCTGTTCATCTTCTACTCAACAAGATCACCTTCACTCAATAGAGCTAAAAGCACAAAACGTAGAATCTGGGCATGAATGCCAAAGTCAAAGAGAGGTTTGCTACTTTTGTATACAGTGATGATACATCATGCGAAAAAGAACAGATTTCCAGGCCTCCAACCTGTTTCTTAATCAGCAGACCTTTTTCGTATTTTCTCCTTTTCACGACCCACTCATGGTCAAAGTCCCATTGTAGTGAATTATGGATTCTTCAACATGTCCCCAAACACAGGTTAAATAACCAGTGAATGAGCAATCTCGCTTGTATGCATACCCTTCCTAGATGATGCCAAGGTACATTCTGATGATTGCAAGTATGTGAATAGCTCTTCACACTACACTTCCCCCAGGAAACCTTTGTTGAAGATCCAAACATGGAGTATTGGAGTTGAAGGAAAAGAAATTATGAAACCCCTAACAACGTGCAAGTTTACGAGTGAACAACTTCAAGAATGATCTTAGTTCTTCTCCTTAAATCCATATGCTATCACCAATAATCCCCGCAAGAACATACTCCACCATTTAAGTGGTGAAAACGATTGGAATCTCTCAGGATTATCACCCTTCCCACAATCTTAGATATATGTTTGATTGCAGTGTGGCAGTCAGCACACACACGCAAGTTTTTCATCACACGGATTGGTCTCCCAGCCGGAATATTCAAGATCCCAAAAGCAACGGCTAATTTTTCACTGTGATACTTGAGCATATGCTCTTTTTCCTCCTCATCCACATCATGCAAAACCAATTTTGTGGCACAAACGTAACCATCTCGCTTCATTCGCAAATCCAACTCTTCTAGGAAGGCATATATTCTACCTGTGTCCTGGTGAGTACAATCCCCGACAGAAAATGTGTGAATTTTGTTTTGCACCTCAACCCAACTATATCCAGGGACTTTTCTTACGCCTGTGTCCCTCATTTTCAATCTCATCCTACCAACATCATCCCATCTACCAGAAGCTGCATATAAATTTGAGAGAAGTACATACATGCCAGCATTTTCAGGCTCCATCTCGAAAATCATCTCCGCAGCCTTTTCAGCTAATTCAGTATTGTCATGAATCCTGCTTGCACCAAGGAGAGCACCCCATGTTGCAGCATCCGGTTCAAATGGCATGCTATCCATTAGGTTTTGGGCATCGTTTAGTCGCCCAGCTCGACCAAGTAGATCTATCATGCAAGTATAGTGCTTTGAGTTTGCAGCTAAGCCATAATCCTGATACATTGACTGAAAGTATTCTGTGCCTCTGTCCACTAAGCCGGTATGACTACATGCGGATAACACACCAACCTAAAAAATCAAAATAAAATTTCAAAGTGAAAACTAAAGAAACAATTACATGGAGAGCAGAGTAGGAGACACATCTATTACCAAAAAAAGAAAAGAAAAGAGAAGAGTAGTAGACACGTCCGTATCTTGTTCAATATTTTCTGGTTAAGTAATAACTTCTTGTTGCCAAATGCAAGAGCGAGAGATAGAGGGAAACTTCAAGACTCCTCGGATCTTCTTATGTTAGTAGCACATATCACACAACGGATTTCCCATTTTATTTTTGTGGAAGAGAAATCAGAGAGTGAAGATTGCATGGTACTAGCAAATGTCATCCAATCTTTGGTGCACGAGAAAAGAGATTGATAAAAAGAGGAACCATGTGGTTAGATTTCTTATACTACAGCTGAGGAGAAAGAAAAACAGTACTATGCAGTGACATAGACATCATAGGATTTTCATGGTACTGTTGGCATTAAGAAGAAAGGAAATCCTTTTCCTTTCCTTCCAAACGAGTTATTTTCACTTAAAAGAATTACGGGTTCGAACTTGAGGGAAGTGCATATAATGCGAAATCTCAAACCTGTACCCAATCTACCCCTCCCACGATACATTAGCAGAGACTCATCTTAGTGTAGTCGGCCCGGAGCCAAGGGTTAAAGCTCAGACTAATAAATTTGAGGTTGTGGGTTGAACATACTGTCAAACATTAGGTCTTTAGCTAATCTGATGGGGACATCTGTGGGCGTTTTTGAGCCTATGTTTATTCACAAACACTTTTTTTCGAATAATAGTTCTCTTCTTTTAATGCTCTGGACCATGAATGAAGGAAGCATGGTAATGAGTACAAAAATTGATTTGGGTCTCTAGGCCTGCCCTTCCTGATGCCTTACGGCTTTGATTTGGGGGCATGGTTCTGCAGCAAAATGTCCCTGTAACTCCTCGGTTCTTGGAGGTTTAGGGGGGCCACTAGTTCAGTGGTATTTTGAGCGGAACCACTTTGTGCATATTGCCAAAGGTTAGGTCTGTCCTCAATCATCCCCCGCCCATACCCCCAATGATTGGAGACTAGATAGGTTCAGTTATTGTTGTTGTTGTAATAGTTCTCCTCTTTTCTGTTTCCTAATTCGAAATGGCAAAATGGTAACAACTCTTTCTCATATTCTAAAAGGAGGCATAACACCAACTACCAGACCAAAAATAGATTGTCCGACACACTTGCCACCTCTCTGACAACTCTTCCAACCATGCTAGTGTAGAGTCTATTTCTAAATGCACTTGTATACCATTAATTCTGTGCAATAAAGGTTCAGGATGCCAATTCTGACCAAAAGATTAAGAAGTGTAATGGAAGAAAGTAGTCGGTCCTGTGTCACCCCTACTGTCCAATATAATATAGAGATGAAACCAAAATATTTAACTAGGTATTTATCAATTACCATTGTGACATCATCAGGTTTGATTCCCGCTGACTTCATTGACTCAAAAATTTTGAGAGCCTCTTTACCGAATCCATGCCTTGCATAACCAGCAATCACTGTGTTCCACGAAACTATGTCCTTCTCTGAAATATCCTCAAATACATTGTACGCTTCATCTATGCATCCACACCGACAATACATGACAAGAAGTGCATTGCCCACAAAGCACCCACTCTCAAAACCTGCCTTAACAAGCCGCCCATGGATTTGCATCCCCAACTCCAAAGCAGCAATATCAGCACATGTGCTCAAAACACAGGTAAAGGTTGACCTGTTCAACCTTTCTCCATCCCTCTTCATCTCTACAAATAGGCGTAAAGCCTCTTCTCTGTCACCACTTTGAGCATACCCTGCAATTATTGCCGCCCAAGAAATGCAATCACGTCGAGTCATTCTGTCGAATAAATACCTAGCATGAGTAATTTCACCATTATTAGCATAGGCAGTGATCATTGTATTCCAAGAACTAACATTCTGACAAGGCATTGACTCAAATAGTTCTCTTGCCATTTCCATTCTCTTGCATTGTGAATACCCTGCAATCATCGCATTCCATGAAACGGAGTTCTTTTCTGGCATTTGGTCAAAAACTCTTCTAGCTTCATCTACTCTACCATTTTGAACGTATCCAGAGACCATTGCAGTCCATGTAAACACGTCCCGTATGGGGGACGTATCAAACAATATCTGTGCTTCTAACAATTGCCCATTCTGGGCATAACCTGAAATCATTGTATTCCATGAAACTTCATCTCTAACAGGCATGCTATCAAAAACACGCCTCGCATCAACTAACCTCTTCTTTCTCACATATCCACCCATCAAGCAATTCCAAGAAATCACATGCCACTCCGATTTCGATTCAAACAACAATCTAGCTTCTTCTATACGCCCATTCTGAACATATGCAGCAAGTATCCCATTCCACGAGATAGAATTCTTAACCGGCATTTCATCGAAAACCATCCTCGCCTCGTCAACATACCCATGCTGTGCATAACCCGACAACATTGCATTCCACGAAACAACATCCCTTTCGGGCATCTGATCAAACAACAACCGGGCAGCCCCTAGATTCCTATTCCGAACGTAACCGCTGATCATCACGTTCCAAGAAACCAAGTCTCGTTGCGGCATTTTATCGAACATATCTCGGGCAAGATCAAACCTTTCGTTTGACAAATACCCAGATACCATGGCGTTCCAAGAAACATGGCTCTGACGAGGCATTGCGTTGAATACACCGAGAGCCAATTCGCATTGGCCGTTTCGCATGTGGTTTGTGATCGCCATGTTCCATTTCACTATTTCCGAGTCCACAGTCGAAGATGATGATTTCGATGGTTTTTTTGTCGCTGATCGAGATGGGTTATGGGTTGTAGTTTTTGTTCGGTAGATGTTACTGATGGGTTCGATTTGCCGCGAGTGCAAGCAGCAGCTGTGGAACAGCTTGATGCGTTGTGCAAAGCGCATGGCACAAGCTACTTCTTTTGAAGTCCCTCCTGGCTCTTTGGCGGTAACTACAGTTATGTAAAAGAGAGAAATTACATCAACATCCCCAGAGGTCTAAGGGTAAATACAGATTTCTCCCCAAAAATTCATTCATAATCACAAATAGGTTCTTTTTTCACACTCCGAAAGGGAAATGATTTTCACATTTCCTTTTTATCCATTGGCACTCACTTTTTTTTTTTTTATCTTATCTTTAGAGATTCTATACCAAAACATTATCTCCAATAGTCAAGATATAACTTTTTATTTATTTATCATTTATCATTCCTTATCTATTACATGTGTGTGGGGGGGGGGTGGGGAGGGGAATTGGACTCAATCCCAAGATACAGTGTGGGGCATTCAAGAGCTCTACCGCATGAATTAGCCACCACTTGCAGTCAAGGTATAACTAAAAGGGTGAAGATTAAGAACAAATCTTCTCCTATGTTTTCGTTGGCTACTATTGTTATTTGGGGAAGTGAATATTATCTTTGAAATGTGAAAGATTGATTTGCTAATGGCAGAAGGAAATTGAGAGGGTAGCATGCACATGCCACATAGAATAGAAAAGAAAGGGTGATTTCCTACCTAATAGGTTTCAACGGCTAATGTAAAAAAAAAGGGGATGGATTTGCATCAATTAAGGCCATCATTCATTGGCTAATTTCCATATGAAGAGCAGCCTTGCCAACATTCATAATTTTGAAGATTAAAAGGAGTAGTTGCTGTAGCAAAGAAGGCTAGAGAATTGGAGAAAAGAAAGGCATTCATATTGAACTCGAAAGTTCATTATTTATTGAGAGAAAAAATAGAGCTTCATATAATTTTATCTACACTTTTGAGAGTGCTTAATTTGTGAGATTTCATTGTAAAAGGGAGTGTGACCCCTTGCATCTCTCTTGTGAGAGATTATCTTTTGTGAGTGATTTTTGTGTAAGAAAAAATTAATCAGCAGTGTGACTAGCACCAGAGTCAAAACTAGATGGGTTATGTGTGACTAATACCATAGTAAAAAATAATTGGAGTGATCGGGATATTGCTCGTTG
Source organism: Gaultheria prostrata (assembly GCA_036023075.1). NCBI lineage: Eukaryota > Viridiplantae > Streptophyta > Magnoliopsida > Ericales > Ericaceae > Gaultheria > Gaultheria prostrata. The sequence continues at coordinate 7,393 of JAXBDA010000616.1, read as the reverse complement.
TAAGGGTTTTTCTAGCACTTGCGAAGTTAGAAGGTGTTTCTATTGGAGATGGTGCAACAAACCCCAAGTTGGACACTTGGGGAGTGGATTAAGCCGTGAAGTTGCGGACCAAACCAAGATAAAATCTCTGTATTTGATTTTTCTCTTCCTTTACTCTTTATTTGCTGTCATCTATTATTCCATGTGTGCTTGAATCAATTTAATTTTACTATTGGATGTTGTATTGAGTTTTTAATTCAGCATTATTTTTTAAGATACACAATTCACCCCCCTCTTGTGTTGCTATCCCATGTAGCCTGGAAGGGAAAACACTACGATAATCTTGCATTTCGTTTCTTGTTTATCGTTTCTTTACATATCAGGAAGTTCAAAGCAAATCTAGCTGTATCACCAAACGCTGCATGACAGAACTTAAGCGATTACAAACAGTAGCACATTACAGACTTACCTATAGATTCACTGCACAATACAGTATAGAACTACCATATGAGGCACGGGAAAAGCATTGCAACTCCTGCGGCTCAATTTGGATGGCAATAATCTCAAGAACAAGGGGAAGTGCCGTTTCAGATCCCTGTGTTTCAAAATAAGACGGTGCTTTTTGATTACCTATGCTAGACAGAATCATATTCCCGTATAACTAGGAATCAAAGTTTCTTAAATTCCTGCTCCTAGATAAGATAAGATTACCTCACGCATTAGGTTACTAGATATTTGCATTTCGAATAATTACATTTCACTCTTACTAAATAACAAACATCGAAACACATCATAGATTCAAAAGTTACAATATGGATTATCCATCCTAGCAAACATAGTGGATTACAACATGTCCGGAGAATTGCATCACTTGATCTCCAGAAATCTGCCCATTTTCCGCTGAGAAATTCCTCCACAATATATGCAAATGAGGTGATTTTCCTAACATGTCAACAATAACACTTCTCGTAAGTAATAACTTCTAGCCAAGTGGTGAGGTCAATACATATTATATTCAGCATTTCATTGGGAAGGAAAAAGAAAAAAGAAAACAGTTTCTGTCATATCCCCGGCCTCAAACACAGACCATCAAGATGGTAGGAGTAGTTAACAAAGAAGATCCTATGAAAAAGAAAATAGCATGACTAGATTAACATATCAAAGAAAAAAAAAACAATATGGAGTAAAGTTACAACATTGTTTTACAACCATCTGTGGTACTTTGGCTCTCCTACACTAGGAAATTTGATAATGAGACCACCACCATTAGAAACTGAACTTTATGGACTTCAATTTAGACGAAAATGTCTCCGCATTTGGTCCAAACGGAGTATGCTTGTCTGAAGCTTACAGAGACATCTATGCCTGGTAGACAACTCGAGCAGTCCTTGGTTTTCAGCTTGCTGATCGCAGAACCACCCCTGAGATCCCGGACACCGCACTTGACGGCTCAACGAGCAGTCTACAAGTAGAATTTTCCCAAACTCAAGAAAACTCAAAAACTAAAACTCGAAACCCTTCTTCAATGGTGTGACCAAAAACTCATGAATTAGGGTTCAAGGGCTTTCGTAAAGTCCAGCCTAGCCGTAATTTCCTCAATTCAAGGTCTAACAACCAGAATCCAAAGGTTGTTAACGCTCATAAATTAGTATAGTTATAGATATACACAAACTCAGCATGCATTCAGCTTCAACCAAGCCAACCTTGGCTTCAATGTTTCAATTCTTGTCACTACACATTAGCTATCCCATAAACACGAAAATGAGTGTAACTATCCCATACAAAAAAATAGTGTGCAAGTCTAATGTTGGTACAAAAGAGTAACTCTTGCACACAAGCAATCCTTACCCCAAGGCCCAAACATAACTTAAGGGAAACTAATCCCCATCTCCTATAAATTACTCCCTCCATCCCATTTTGTTTGTCAATTTTTGAAGATCGTGTCATTGGTCAATCCCTTATATCTTCTAGACTTCTTCTATGATTTTAAAAAAATATGCAATATTGATCTTGTTTGATAGTTCTCGATTAGTTCTAAAATACAAAGCTTTCAAAATCATGAAAAACATTATAGATTGAAAGATATAAGTAACTGAAAATTGGCAGGGTCTTCTAAAATAGACAAACAAAATGGGACAGAGGGAGCGTAATGGATGAATTTGGTGTCTCACCAAGATTGAGTTGCATGCCAAATAAACCCCAAACTAATGCATGCTGATTATGCCTAGTTAGGACCGATTGTGCTATTTAATTTAACTACCATAATCAAGATACTAGCAGATGTACTTGTTAAATACAATTAAGTACATACGAAACAAACATCTCAAATAATCAAACAAAGTCAACAGTAATTCTAAATTACTATCCGAAGCATGAATTTGATAACTAATACTAACACATAATAGGAAACACATACTACCGTGGGTGTGATGGTCTTTGCTTCGGCGTCACTTCTTAACCTACAAAATAATTCAATGTCTTCAATTAAAAGAATTTATCTATCAAACAAAGTTATTTGCCTGCAGTAATAACTGAAAACATAGTAAGGACTTGGACTATGCCAACCACACAAGCGAAAAATGTCCTCCCCGACAATTATATGAACAATAGGAAAAAGAATCTGTATGAGACAGATAGAAAAAATAATCAAAACTTGCACGTATCGACAAAAGAAACAGAGGTAAATTAATATTAAAAGCTAAAACCAGACACGGTTTTGGTTGGATCCATAAAGGACATTCATAAGGGACAACTCGTGCAATTGCAAGCATTATAGAAGCATACAAACATAAAATAAACATATTAGAGCATCATTAGTGGTATACTCAAAAACAAAAAATACTCAAAGATGAGTATTCTGATACACAAAAGAGGCTCACAATGGCATTTGGATAAATACTCAAAGTTAACAATATTTTTTTACAAATACTCAACTTTTGGCATTTGGATACTCAAAGTTAACAACATTTCTCAATAACCAAATTTGGGGACCACATCCTATCAAAAGTAACTACATTCTCCCTCCATTTTTCAAATACTTAATTCAAAACTCGGTTTTTTGCACTTTCTCTCAAAAAATTGAAATTATCAATTTTTAATCTTTATCAAAATATGTTCAAGATTGATCTCATTTTAAAGATATTGGGAATATCTTTTAAATGGTACAAATATTATAAAAAGCACATGTACAAATTTAAAGTTGTGCCCATTTTATGAATAAAAATAGAGTGAGTAGTATTTTTTTTTATTATGGACACAAATGAACCATTGTAGAAGGGTAGATACTCAAACTTATAAACCCATTAAATGGATACTCAAAATGTGATGTGGCAATATTTGAGTATCCATATTTGAGTATACACTAGTGATGCTCTTAGTCTGTGGAGGATATATAAGATTGTCTGGTTTTCAAAGATAGGTCATTGATGTCTCTATGGAGAGAGTTATACTGGACTCAGGGTGAGAATGTTCAACTAGAAACAGATGCAAATGACATCCTCAAGGGAGTAGATTTCACAATTTTCCTTCAACTTGTTATGCTAAATCCATCAACGCTCACGGAGCACGCTATTCCCAAGGGCCAAAACCAATGTACCCTTAACCAATCATAACCAAATCCATCAATATGTGTATGACGCCAGAGCCTCCTTGCACAAAAAAATTGCAAATAGAGCTAGCTTGGTCACCAGCAAACAATTATCTAATCTCCAACCACGACATTGTTTTCAAAAGAGTCTGAGGTACTTCACTGGATTTCTAACTTTCATCTCACAAGGAATGATTATCTAATCTTTTGTATGATGCTAACTTCTACTCAAGGACTGCAGATACATATCAAAGCAAAGCATAAACAACCAAGTTGGCAAGTTGGACACTTGGTAGGTATTCTATAAGTAAACATATTTGTATGCGTGTGTATGCGCATCTGTAGTTAGTGTCCAGACTTCTATGGGCCATAGATTTTACACGGGCCAAAAATCACTTTAAGTCACATAGCCATAACCAGAAAGGAACTCCTGTCCATAGGCGGGCCGGTTACCTTGCGAAACTAAGTATGTCCGGGCATAGGACCAGTTTTTCATAGCTATATACATCACATGAAAGGGAGTTCCTTGATGAAAATTTTTCAGATTAATTTCTTGCAACTCTTTGGGTCAAAATCTGGTTCCTAGTATTTTTCTCGGATAATTTTCGTGCTAGATAACTTCAACAAATATAAAACTAAGATAACAGCAGGTTTCAATTAGATGATACCTTGAATCGTGGAGATTTAGAAAGAGATAAAGCAGATCCGGGAGACAAAATTGCTGGCTTATCCCCCGCACCATAGTTAGCTTTCTTGGACCGTCTCTTGGTTTCTTCAACTTGAATGTCTTTCTTCTTCGGCAAAGATTCACTTCTACTGTCAGTTGAAATTGAGGAAACTGGAGCAGAAACTGAGATTGTGGAAGAGTCTTGATCAATAGATGAAACTTCAGGAGAAATCCCTGAATAGACATGGATAATAAAGTACCATCAGAAACATTCTACTGACCTACTACCCATATAAATACAGTAAACATGCGGCAAAAACAGAGCAGATCAGAATGCTATATAATGTGGTGTGGCGCCAAATGACATGCGATGGCCATTTAGATAGTATATTTTCTGTTTTTGCTCTTTATCAGAAGGTATATGCCTTCCCAGACAAGTAATTCTCCTTAATGATATTCTCATTTACCAAAAACAAAGAACGCAAGAGTGAGGTGGCATACCTCATGCTGCAGCTTCTTGAAACTTCACTCTCATAGTTCTAACAAATTTGAATAAACCATTGCTTCTATTCAACTCATGAATCAACTCTTTGGTGTTGTTCACATGTGGGTCACAATGTAGCACTGAAGAACGAGAAATTTTGTAAATAGGAAATCATAACATTAAATTCAACCAATTAGCACGATCAGTTCCCTTACAAGTATATACATCGTTCTCATGGCGAATGCTGAAGGAGTACTCCTCCTTTGGATTCTTCACATTGATGTTACTGAATATGAATTTTACTCCTGAAGAAACAAAGAAACTTGTGATAAAAATTACCGACACGATGAGAAGGATAGTCCACAAGTTAGAGAAGTACATACCATGTCCACATTCTATACGGAATCCCAGGACCCTATTGTACCACGAAATGGCCTCCTCTATTTCTCCTCTATCTTCATCGTTTTTATTAAACTTATCTTCACATGTTGACAGAGCTTTGATAGCAGAGTAGATGAAAGAAAAGGAAAAAAAGGGAGAATAGATCAAGTATCACAGAAGGACATGATAATCCAGCAGGCTCCTTACAAAATGTACGGCACATCACTAAACTAAGAAAGCAATGCAACCAACATGCAAATCTAGCCTCCAAAAAAGGAAAAAATAATAAAGCAGAAAGAAACGGAAGTGACCAAATACAAAGAGGTAACGAAGGTAATGCCTATAGATAAATGCATCACCACAACCTACCATCATAAAGACCTTGTTGAGAGTCCAAGAGTCTGAAAATCTTATCATTTGAAGTCAATGGTTCTCCCAAAAGGGATTTGAAACAGGTCTACATGGGCCAAAAAATTAAAACTCGTGTGAAGCCCAAGAAAACATTTCTAAGTGCATCTTCAATGGTTCAATAGCTAAAAGGTTAGCTCAAGTTATAGGTTAGTTATGAGTAGTGAAGCAATACTATTCTATCCCAATGTTGCTCCCATGGTACAAATGCCATACCTACTATTTTCCTCACGAAATGCTATGGATGGGTTCCCACAAGAGAGATGTTCAGATAAAGGGGCTTTTCACATTTTAGCTATTGGTAACCTATGTGCCAAATAAGGTGCAAACTATACCAAGATAAAAAATAGCAAGAGCACTAGCCATTGGAGAGGCTACAAATTGAGCCTCATTCTATCTTAGCAATAGCAATCCTTGTACCATACCATTTGGAGTAGCTCTAGATAAAGCTTGTGAAAATTAGCCATTTGCAAACAAAGAAAGATGAATTATTTGCATGAGATTGCTCAAGGGAGACATCTTTAAAGAGCCAACCTTCCTCGATGTTCCCAATAAATCTTTGATCACCATGCTGATGAGTAAGATGTTGAAAGTGAACAACCTCAAATCTGAAATCCCCACCTCTCCCTCAAACTCTAATCCACCAAAGCAAAATTGAGGACATTGGTACATCATACATGATTTACGGCTCCATTTCCATTTTCCACCACCAACTCCCCAAACCCTAAAGAACTTAATTGGAACAGACACCAATTAAGCAAAAGATGTCCAGTGGCTAAATAAATCCAGCCATCGAAGTGTCCCCATTTATAAGCAGTACCATCATCCGGTTTGATTCTTTTCTAGCTAGTTTTTGCCTTCTGACTTTTTAGGAGTTACGAGTCCAGTAATTATCTAATAATTTTGTGTGGTTCCTGTGTACTTTGTTACTCTTACTTTTGCTCTCCTTTTAGTGGATATCTTATATTTAACAAAAAATGATACTAGTCTCTTTTAATGCAACATGAACCTCACTAAAATAAAACGTACTAGAATATGGAGTTTTGATGAATGATTCAAGCTAAAGGTCAACTAATTCAAAAAAAAAAAAAAAGGAAACAGAAACTACCTTCAGATTGTTGAGATATTATCGCTGCATACTCATGCTTCCTTGCTTTTTGATCTTCCACAATTCTTTTAAGTTCTTCTATTCTAGCTCTTGTTGCAGATAAGGAATCCATTGTGGCCATCCTTTTTGCCTCTTTACAAGTCTTCACTGTAAAAGCAGTAGCAAATATTAGAGAAAAAGAAGAAGCATAATGCAGTGAAGTTCATGTTCTCCACCGATTATGACAGATTCACACAATGGAGTCTTTCACCCACAACAAGTAGCACAAGGACAAGAGATGAGCATAAAGTTACTAGTCTTGAGCAAAGTTCTCGAGTCAAAATTCTAGAGTTGCTGAGACAAAAAAACAGTGTTGAATACCAAACTGGAAAGATCAAAGTAAAATACAAACATTGAACCTTCATCGGTGTAAAGAAACTGAACAACTAAAACAAACAAAGACAAATATTCATGCACATCATTGAGCGGAAGAAAAACGCTAATTTCTAGAAATACCTGCTAGAGCTTTCACCAAATCATCCTCTGCCTTCCTCAGATCAAGTTTTAGCTTTCCTAGTTTTGCTGAAAGAAAGAAAGTAAACAGAAGAGAATTTAGAGCAATATGGAAATGTTTTCACCGTATGTAAATATTAAGGACAGATTTTAACACCATAAATACAGAGGGAGCTAGTAATACCTCAAAACAATTGAACTAATGTTCATGTAAGGTTCTGTTTGGATGTGCACATTTCAAATGAAGAACTTTTGACTTTTAGTGAGAGTAGATCAAATTACGGTGTA